>CM045747.1:35918081-36105581 GCA_024760905.1 Plotosus lineatus
GAGAAATGGAGTCGGAGTCATCTTGAAGGAGGAGTTTGCCAGGAATGTTCTAGAAGTGAAAAGAGTGTCAGACAGAGTGATGAGTCTCAAGTTAGAAATTAAAGGTGTGATGGTCAATGTTGTTAGTGCTTATGCCCCACAGACAGGATGTGAGCGAGAAGAGAAGGAGAGATTCTGGAGGAGGTTAGATGAAGTGATGCAGAGTACCCCAGAGGTGAAAGAGTGGTCATTGGGGCAGACTTCAATGGACATGTTGGTGCAGGAAACAGAGGGGACGAGGAAGTGATGGGTAGGTTTGGTATCCAGGACAGGAACGCAGAAGGACAGATGTTGGTAGATTTTGCAAAAAGGATGGAAATGGCTGTGGTGAATACTTTCTTCCAGAAGAGAGAGGAGCATAGGGGGACTTATAAAAGCGGAGGTAGGAGCCCACAGGTAGACTGCATCTTGTGCAGGCGATGTAATTTAAAGGAAGTCAGTGACTGCAAAGTAGTAGCGGGTGAGACTGTAGCCAAACAGCATAGGATGGTGGTGTGCAGGATGATGCTGATGGTGAGGAAGGTGAAGAAGGCAAAGGCAGAGCAGAAGATAAAGTGGTGGAAGTTGAAAAAGGAAGAGTGTCGGGTTGTCTTCAAGGAGGAGTTGAAACAGGCTTTGGGTGGTCAGGAAGTGCTTCCAGATGACTGGACAACTACAGCGAATGGGATCAGGGAGACAGGTAGGAGAATATTTGGTGTGTCATCTGAAGGAAAGTAGATAAGGAGACTTGGTGGTGGGAATGAGGAAGTGCAGGAGTGTGTACAAAGGAAGAGATTAGCTAAGAAGAAGTGGGACATTGAGAAACCGAAGAGAGTAAAACAGGAGTACAGGGAGACACAGCGTAAGGCAAAGGTAGCAGGTCAAAGGCCAAACAGAGTGCTGATGACTTGTATGCTCGGCTGGAAAGTAAGGAGGAGAAAATGATTTATACAGGTTGGCACAGCAGAGAAATAGAGATGGGAAGGACGTGCAGCAAGTTAGATTGATAAAGGACAGAGAGGGAAATGTATTGACTGATGACAGAAGTGTGCTGGGAAGATGGAAAGAGTACTTTGAAGAGCTGATGAATGAGGAAAATGAGAGAGAAAAAGAGTAGAAGAGGTGACTGTTGAGGACCAGGAAGTAGCAAAGATTAGTAAGGGTGAAGTGAGGAGGGCATTGAAGAGGATGAAGAATGGAAAGGCAGTTGGTCCTGATGACATACCGGTGGAGGTATGGAAGTGTTCTAGGAGAGGTAGCAGTAGATTTTCTGACAAGAACATTTAACAAGGTCTTAGAGAGTGAGAGGATGCCAGAGGAATGGAGGAGAAGTGTGCTGGTGCCCATTTTTAAGAACAAGGAGACGTGCAGAGTTGTGGCAACTACAGAGGGATAAAGTTGATGAGCCATAATGATGAAGTTATGGGAAAGAATAGTGGAAGCTAGACTAAGGGCAGAAGTCAGCATTTGTGAACAACAGTTTGGTTTCATGCCCAGAAAGAGCACCACAGATGCAGTGTTTGCCTTGAGGATGTTAATGGAGAAGTACAGAGAAGGTCAGACGGAGCTGCATTGTGCCTTGTGGATCTGGAGAAAGCATATGACAGGGTGCCGAGAGAAGAACTGTGGTATTCCATGAGAAGTCTGGAGTGGCAGAGAAGTATGTTAGAGTGGTGCAGGACATGTATGAGAGATGTAAGACAGTGGTGAGGTGTGCTGTCGGTGTGACAGAAGAGTTCAAGGTGGAGGTGGGACTGCATCAAGGGTCAGCTCTCAGCCCCTTCTTGTTCGCTATGGTGATGGACAGGCTGACAGACGAGGTTAGACAAGATTCCCCATGGACTATGATGTTTGCAGATGACACATTGTGATCTGTAGTGAGAGCAGAGAACAAGTGCAGGAAAATCTAGAGAGGTGGAGGTATGCCCTGGAAAGGAGGGGAATGAAGATTAGCCTCAGTAAGACAGAGTACATGTGCATGAATGCCAAGGACCAAAGAGGAACGGTGAGATTACAGGGAGCAGAGATAAGAAAGGTGGAGGATTTTAAGTACTTAGGCTCAACAATCCAGAGCAATGGCGAGTGTGGAAAAGAGGTCAAGAAGCTGCAGGCAGGTTGGAATGGTTGGAGAAAAGTGTCCGTGTGATGTGTGATAGGAGGGTATCGGGCAAAAATGAAAGGAAAAGTGTACAAACGGTGTTGAGGCCAACGATGCTGTATGGGTTAGAAACAGTGGCCCTGGGGAAAAGACAGGAGGCAGAGTTGGAGGTAGCAGAGATGAAAATGTTGAGGTTCTCTTTGGGAGTAACGAGGATGGATAGGATTAGGAATGAGTACGTCAGAGGGACAGCACATGTAAGACGTTTTGGAGACAAAGTCAGAGAGGCTAGATTGAGATGGTTTGGACATGTACAGAGGAGGGATAGTGAGTATATTGGTAATAGGATGCTGAGGCTGGAACTACCAGGCAAAAGGCCTAGAGGAAGACCAAAGAGACGATTCATGGATGTGGTAAAGGAGGACATGAAGGTCGTTGGTGTAAGAGAAGAAGATGCAAAGGATAGGGTGAGATGGAGGCAGATGATTCGCTGTGGCGACCCCTGAAGGGAAAAGCCGAAAGGAAAAGAAGAAGAAGACAAAAAAGCATTAGACGTATAGAAATAAGCTGGCTGTACCAAAAACACGTTAAAAAAATTACCATACCACTTATTGTCTGCTTGTGTTTCGACGTTGTTCTGAGGGCTGAAAGATCCACAAAGGCGGACCCTACCAGGCGATCCAACTCGTGAGGCCGCATCCGCTTCTCCTTACTGAAGGATACCCACAGCTGAATGTCTAGCCTCTCCTCCCTGAGATACCACAGTAGCGGCTGATCCACTCTTAGCTCTAAGGGTTGGGTGCCTGTGAATGCAACATTAGCCAAGTCCTCCTCCTCTTCACCATCTTGCTGAACTGGATGTCTTAGCTCAGAGCAGAAAGCCTCCTGATCATACAACTTATACCTGTAATAACAGTAGGTAGATCTCTGGAGTTTTGTGTGACCTGGGAGTAATAGGCAATGGACAGGTAGCCAGACTCTGGGAGCAAACACAGAAAAAGTCATTGTTTTTGAAGAGCTGTCTCCTTCCTCCTCCTTCTTTTCCTCTTTGTCCTCCATGTGGTCCACAGTATCTTTATCAATTTCCCAGCCATGCCTCCATGCGGAACGGAGGACACGCTCCCGGTCTGTATGATGACTGAACTTTATGGAGACCTCAAGCCCCCCGACTGAGGTTAGACTTTGATGTGAAGACACACTTGGAGGGAGGGACAGACCATACCAACCAGAAATACCTTAAAAAACAAACAAAAAAACCCCAGAAAACGTTATACTACTATTATGGGACAAATCTAATAATTTATTGTTCTTCCTTACAGAGACATGTATTTTAACACTAAGGACCATAAATAAGCACCAAAAGTTCGTGATTCTATCCCATTGATTACTAGTTGGGGTCTGAGCTAATGTGGCACAGTCATCCCCAGAAGTTATGTGAACATGTTGGGAGGGATTGTCCAGCACAAGAAGCAACTATGGTAGCAATTAAGGACATGCATATACATTGTTACCTATTTAAACCAGAGAGGGAGGAGTCATGTAGAGACAGTGAGACATCATATTCCAGTGACAGAGGATGACAATGCTGCCAGAGATGTGCATGACAGTAAATCAAAAATGTCTTATGCAGCTCACGGTTTTTTCAATCGGCTTTCCTGGCGTCAGTTGATTTAGGAATAAAAATAAGTGTTTTCTGTGATTTCTGTGTTTGAGCTCTGTGCAGCTCAGCACTGAAAGAAAATGTGTTAATATGCACGGGTCAGTGACATCACCAATTCAATGATTTCTTGTGACTAACAGGCTGAAAGAGCCAATCAGACAGGCAACATCTGAGCATGGCTAGAGTTGTAACACTCAATCAATCTTTGAAATACAGGCATGACCTGATGTTTGCCAGAAGCAGCCCTGATGTCATACATGATTTAAATAACTACCAATTCTTTACATATTTATCACAGGTGCCCTTTAAATGTTCCTTCGTCAGCACACTTGTTACCTGTTCTTTTATACAGAAGGTCAGCTAGCCGAATTTTCACTAATCCCAAAATACTGTCCTCAGATCTTGATGTATTCACCACTGAAAATGAAGAAAATGTTTTGTCAGTTTATAGACCATGAACTGAAAAAAGTTTGACCAAAGGAGGCTAAGATGTGTGTGTGTGTGTGTGTTTGGGGATCAGTCTTGTTTCTTGGTTTCCTTGCAGGTATAAAGTTTGCAATATTTACTTGCTGTTTCTTTAATTCATCTTAACACTGCACTCACCAACACACTTTTTATGGAAATGTTGGTTAACACACGATGGATTTCAATGATATGAATACTGCAGGGGTATTATTACTGCGATACTATTATGATTATTAACAAACCACAGATAGATTAACTGATACGACTAGCCAATATAAGATGTTGTACTCAGAGTGCTTACCTTTGCTTCTATCTCTGTTATAAACTGTGAAAATAGCCATTGCTTCTTCTAGAAG
This sequence comes from Plotosus lineatus, assembly GCA_024760905.1. Taxonomy (NCBI): domain Eukaryota; kingdom Metazoa; phylum Chordata; class Actinopteri; order Siluriformes; family Plotosidae; genus Plotosus; species Plotosus lineatus. Next base: position 35,922,679 of record CM045747.1, read on the forward strand.
CTCAGCGAGACTCACAATCTCACTGTTCCTCTGCACCAGCAACTGACAACAAAATTCAGTGTGGTGCTCAAAGTCTGGACAAAAACTCCTGCCTGCTATGGGTGTGCTCCGTCTCTCCATCTCAGGCAGAAATGACAGCTGCAAAGTGACGAATGCGTTAACTCCCACCTCTGAGTAGTACTGTAATCCTATGGCCCTGGAAGGAGAGACAAATCTAAATGGATTATGGAATATCCGTTAGCAGAATAAAATGAACCTGATAACTCATAATTCGTAGATTCATTATGTATTCTCGCTTTCTGGTGCTCTGTCAACAGGCAGGTTCACTCCTTATAACGGCCTTTCCAAGACCTGCCACTTAACATTAGCCTATGGGTCACCATCCTTCAACCTGTCCAACATTCTAGTTCCAGATGGGAATTATGTGTTAGCGACACACACACTAATATATATATATATATATATATAAATAATATGTACGTGTGTGTATGTATGTATGTATGTATGTAAGTATGTGTGTGTGTGTGTGTGTGTATGTGTATGTATATACATATATATATATAGACATAGACACACACACAATTTATTTTGTTCATTTCAAACTCATACAAACAAAACTGAAATTAACACTTTAATTAAAAGGAGAAAAAACATATCTAAAAGTTGTTGCGAACTCATAAAAAGACAAATATCTCACCTGGCTGCAGCCTGCAGGCCCATTGCTCTATGTACTTGCATGACAAAAGTCACCATGCTGGAGGTCACAATACCACCCGTTAAACTCTCTGTTCTTACCAGCCGAGTCTTGTACTGAACACTCACTTCAAGTAGACCTAAGAGCAAGTGCAACTGATTATATAAAGTCAGCAGTGAATAGAAAATGTAATAAATTATTGCAAACACACTTCATTAAAAGGTTTTACTTAAACAATACCGCAGTTTAAACTTCAAACAAGAATCATGCAGTATAGTATAGCATAGTACAGTCCGAGGGCGAGCTCATAAGCCGAAAAGTACGATAGATGAAACAATGGTGCCCATCAGAAATAACAGAAAACCGATTAATCCGTTCCAGCGCCCTCCCAAACTCGTATAACCTGACACAAACACGTATAGTTGGCCTAATATATCTTTAATATATTGATTAAATATGATGCTCGCTACGAATGCCAGTGAGGAAAGACTCGTGATGAGCTCCTACAAGTCAAGGTACCACTGTATAGTATAGTATAGTGAAAGAAAGAAAGAGAGAGAGAGAGAGAGAGAGAGAGAGAGAGATTTCCTTTTGGCGTTTCCCTTTGGCCACAGCGAATGATTCGCACGTTTGATTTGGCAAGGGTTTTATATGCCGGATGCCCTTCCTGACACAACCCTTTTAACAAGGGACAGAAACACGCTGACGGCTTTGCAGCCTGCTCTTTTATGAGAGTCAGCCATGGTTCTTTTACATTCCTCTCGCCATAGACAGTGAGAGACATAACCCGCCTTTGATAACCCAGTTAGCTGCACTGGGGGAGTATAGCATAGTATAGTATAGTATATAATTAGGCATCTTAAGTGCCATGAGGCAAGTGAAAGTGAGGTTACATTGGCAAGACTCTAGACGCTAGTTGGTGACCTATTCCATAAAAAGCAGTACCTTTTGGAATCCAACTATTTAATAGGAAGAACTTTTTTTTTTTTCAATCTCCAAGAATTAGTCATCTCCAGTGCAGAAAACTGGGTTATCAAAGGCCGGCCATGCCTCTCACTGTCTATGATGGGAGTCATGTAAAAGAACCATTGCTGACTTTCGTTAAGAGGATCTGCACAGCCGTTAGCGTATTTCTGTCCTGCAAGGGCCTGGCAAGCTGTCCAGGGTACACTCTGCTCTCGATTAGAGTCGGCTGAGATCGGCGTCAGCCTCCCCGCGACCCTAATTAGAATTAAGTGGTTCAGAATGAAATGAATTACAGTAGGTGAGTTTTCCACAAAACACAACCTTATCAGCCAGCTCTAAGGAAGATGCTTCTGGAAAGAATCAATCATTAAAGGAGGTACAGCCAGCCAGTAAGTTTTAATGTATACCATGTAAATACACAAAAAAAAAGATAAATGCGACTCTTCCATGGAAAAATTATGTCACCTGCACTATTTATTTACACTAACAATAAACATTCTTAATCTTAAAACGATTGTTCATGCAACAGTTGACAAATATCTCTTTATATTTTGCTAGTAGAACTCCTTAAAATGGATTACAAAAATAAAATTGAAGCTGACCATAAGCATTATGTTTAGAAGATTCTGTTAAAATTCTGGAAAAATAAATAAGCAAGGGAGGCCATTCCTCGCAGTTTGTTATCGGACTTTTGTGCTAAGCTTGGCTGTCCATAACAAACACCACGTCCGAGCATTGGGAGGTTCATAAGTGTATTTGGTACCAAATCACCTTCGACCAAAGGCCGATGATCGACATCATTGTCATCATGTCATCAGACCTACTGCCATACATCTTGGACACTCAGGTGAAGAGAGGGGCAGAGCTGTCAAATAATTCCAACCTGGTGGTGAGTATGATCAGGTGACAAGGCAGGCCACCAGACACACCTGGTAAACCCAGATGTGTAGATAGGGTGAACTGTGCACATCTGGTGGAAACCCCCATGCATGAGATCCTCAATTCAAACCTCCATGACATTTCTTTCTTGTCTTGTGAGAAGTTATGAACATAAAAATTAAATGGTCCATACTAAGGGCTTCTAGGAACTGTGGCCAAAGGGTTGTAGGTGCCTTTTGTGGCTGCAACCAAAGAACCCTCTGGTGGATATCAGTGGAAGTGATCAAGATGAAGAAAGAGACCTTTCAGGTCAAATTTTTTTTCTTTGGAAGTCTCAAAAACATTCAAAATGACTATTCAAAGATTGTCTCTCTATCTCTCTGTCTCTCTCACTCACACACACACACACACAAAACACTCTCTCTTTCTCTCTCTGTCGTGTTTTGCCGAATGCGGGCTCCGCCCACACGCAGCGCGGATCTTCCGGAGAAATTTAAATTTAAATAAAGAATTACAGTACATGTTTGAAAGATCAGAGGTCCTGATTCAATATTAACTTGCTTCCTTGCGAGATCGGAGGCCTTGTCCCACGGAGCACTGTTTTCATGCTCCTTCTGCTTCAATATCATTCCGAAATAATCGCCTCCATCACTGCATTTCCGCTTTTCTGAATTATCCGGGTCCATGATGGATAACGAAATATAACACTGCAATGATCAATCTCAAAATAAACTCTCAAGCCAACATTACTGTTCAACTCTCCTCTCTCACGCATGTGACAAACAGGGAGTATGGGTACAGGAAGTATGGGTACAGTTCAGCTGCCTCCAGCCAATGGGAGGCCAGCGGGGCGGGATGTTGGGAGACAGCCAGTGAGAGAGCAACTCGCGCATTGTTTGAATTTTTGAATGGCGCATTTGATGCTTTTTGTAAAAAGAGGTTGTTTTCGTAAAAAGAGGACAGAGATTTAGGAAAATGTTTTTCGTGACCTGGATTTTTGTATTCAGAGGCTTTCGTAAGTAGAGGGCCGACTGTAACTTTAAGATTTTAAAAGGTCTTTACAGGACAGTAAATTATTAAATATGTCAAGTACCTGAGGGCTGTCTCTGGACCTCAGTAAGCTCGTCAGATCTTGGCTCAAGTGGGAGACAGAAGAGCTGTGCATCCATTTGTCCGTCCCTCTGCATCGTCACCATGGCACACAGCTTGGCAATGGGAAGCAGTCCTCTGGCTACAAGCTGCTCACGTACATTTGGGTAATAATACCTGCCAAGGTTCCACAAGGACAGCAATACCATCTTTGTTGGTTCAGAAAATAAACTTAATTTATCAGAAAACTCTAATTGTGTAAAAGCCTGTGTACGGTCATAAGTGATTTTTTTGAGAACCAAATCAACTGCACCTGTTGCAGTACTTAAGAAAAGGAGCATATATTTCTGTACATTCTTATACTGATTTAGTACACAATGCACAAATACATTTACTAAATATAAAATATGCATAGGGGACATGGTGGCGGAGTGATTAGCATGTCAGTTTCACAGCAAGAAGGCCTGGGTTCGATTCCCAGCTCAGGTGTTCCTGTGTGGAGCTTGCATGCTCCCCAAGTTAGCATAGGCTTCCTCCCAGCACTCTGGTTGCCTCACACAGTCCAAAAACAATCACAGTAGGCTAATTGCCTGTTCCAAATCACTCTTGGACATGAGTGACTGTGAATAGTTGTGTGAGTGTCGGCCCAATGATGGCCCAGTGAGCTGTTCAAAGTGTACTCGTCCTCACCCAGAGTTGGCTGAGATGGGCACTGGCTTCCCCATAGTCTGAGAAATTACCAGCTGTTCAAAACACAACCAAGCCCTAGTAGATGGGAATGGATCCTAAATTATTGATACCACTTGCAGACAAACTTTTGTTGAACAGTTCATATGAATAATCAGGAAGCTGGAAAGCAAGATCAGCTCAGGCTGACGTTTTTAAAGCTGGAAGATAATCATTTTAAACTGGATTTTTTCCTAGAGTTTCAGCTTCTCTTGTCTGTTACCCAGTGCATGTTCATTCATTTTCTGAAACACTAAATCCTACTAGGGTCGTGGGGCAGTTAGAACCTGAATCGACTCTAGGCAAAGGTGGGGTACACCCCTGAACAGCTTGACAGTCTGTCTCACATACACCTATACACACACCCTTGGGACAACTTTGAAAAGTCAATTCACCTGAAGTTCATGCCTTTCCGATGTGGAGGAGTACCCAGAAGATACCAATGCAAACACAAGGAAAACAAGCACAGAGAAACATTCATACTTACAGCATTTGGCAGATGCCCTTACATATCCAGAGAAACATTACAATGACAATTTTTTTAAGACAACTGAGCAATTGAGGGTTAAGGGTTAAGGGTTAAACTGTGGTAACAGTGGAGATTGAACCGCTGATCTTGGGATAAGTAACCTTAACAACACCTTAACACAATCCCTTGTTGGCACTTTTGCCAACCAGAGGGCTGAATCCTGGTCCTCGTCCTTCAGCTAAGAACGAACGCGAACCGCAATGTTACCGTGCCCTCTATAATAATAATCACATTAATCACATAATCACATTACTATTATTATTTCACAAATAAAATTCATTATATTGTCATTTTATTATAAAATTTCAAGAGGGTGGCGAGGTGGCGTACTGGTTAGCTCGTCTACCTCATATCTAGAAGGTCCTGAGTTGGATTCCTGAGCTCAGACTTTATTGAGTGGAGTCCGCATATTCTCCCTGTGTTTGCATACGTTTTCTCCGTTTACACCACTTTCCTCATACAGTCCAAAAACATGCACATCAGGCTAGCTAGCTGTTCAATATTACCCCTTGGTGTACATGTAAGTGTGACCGGTTGCATGTGATGTCCTTCCATGGTCTGGCAAAGTGTTCAGGGTGTTCCCTGCTTTCACCCCATGTCGGCTGAGATAGGCAACAGCCTCCCTGCGGCTTTGATAGAATTTAGTGATTTGGCAATGAGTGAGTGAGTTCAACGGAGGACTACATTTGACTGAAAATATCCTTGAAAAATGGCTCTGTCTGTTCATTACATCGCCTGACTTACCTAAACTTCACAAGATAATACGTGAAGTTGTCTGAGATTAAAAGGTAATGACTAATTAAATAATACCAACAATTGTTAAGCTAACTATAGTGGAGCCTTGGAATCCGAACGCTCTAGAGTCCGAACAAATCGGAATCCGAACAAAAAATCCGTGAGTTCTTCCGTCCGGGAAACTGAACAAAAACCGGAAGTCGAACTCAAGAAACGTGTATTTTAATTCCGGTTGCTCATTCGCGCATGTAATATGATACATGGGGTTTTACTTCCGGGTACAGAACTTGCGGATTATCTTCATTCGCAGTGGGGGCCGAAACCAAACCCCCACGAATAACGAGGGCCTACTGTATGTATGTAAGGATGTATGTATGTATGTATGTATGCTCAGCTAAAGCGCTAAAGCGAAGCTAAAGCGCTAGCGGCGCTGTAAACACCTTTAACGATGAGGTCATGAGCCACTTCCATAAGGTTTTGAAAAGAAGGCAGAAACAAGCCACATAATTGTTCTTCAAGAAAAGAAAGTCATCCATGCAAAGCGGTAGCTAGAGGAAAAACACCTTTGGATGATTTACCTAAAGCTGTTATGGAAGGGAAACTTCCCTTCCCTTCTCTCCCTCTCTGTTATGGAAGGGAAACCTCATCTTCACTCCCTCTCCAACATTTACATATGAAAACTGCTCACCACCACAAAGGTTAAAATTCTTATCTTTATTGTTCTTATGCTTTAACTTTTCTGTAGTTTTAATTTTAGTGTGTTATGGTCTCTCTCTCTCTCTCAAACGAGTTGCGCTTTGAAGAGGGGCGTGGCTCTAACACACTCATCTCTGAAAACGGGTTGTGCTTTATTTTTCACAGGGAAGGCACTAGAGCATGGGCACTAGAGCACTAGAAACACGCGATCAAATCGGAATCCAAGCAACCAGCTGGAACGGATTAAGTTCGAGTACCGAGGCTCCAATGTATTTTAAAACACTTTCTTCTTCTTTTCCTTTCGGCTTTTCCCTTCAGGGGTTGCCACAGCGAATCATCTGCCTCCATCTCACCCTATCCTTTGCATCTTCTTCTCTCACAGCAACGACCTTCATGTCCTCCTTCACCACATCCAAGAATCGTCTCTTTGGTCTTCCTCTAGGCCTTCTGCCTGGCCGTTCCAGCCTCAGCATCCTATTACCAACATACTCACTATCCCTCCTCTGTACATGTCCAAACCATCTCAATCTAGCCTCTCTGACTTTGTCTCCAAAACATCTTACATGTGCTGTCCCTCTGATGTGCTCATTCCTAATCCTATCCATCCTCGTTACTCCCAAAGAGAACCTCAAAATTTTCATCTCTGCGACCTCCACCTCTGCCTCCTGTCTTTTCCCCAGGGCCACTGTTTCTAAACCATACAACATCGTTGGCCTCAACACCGTCTTGTACACTTTTCCTTTCATTCTTGCCGATACCCTCCTATCACACATCACACCGGACACTTTTCTCCAACCATTCCAACCTGTCTGCACACGCTTCTTCACCTCTTTTCCACACTCTCCATTGCTCTGGATTGTTGAGCCTAAGTACTTAAAATCCTCCAACATTTCTTATCTCTGCTCCCTGTAACCTCACCGTTCCTCTTGGGTCCTTGTTATTCATGCACATGTATTCTGTCTTACTGAGGCTAATCTTCATTCCACTCCTTTCCAGGGCATACCTCCACCTCTCTAGATTTTCCTGCACTTGTTTTCTGCTCTCACTGCAGATCTCACCTCGTCTGTCAGCCTGTCCATCACCATAGCAAACAAGAAGGGGCTGAGAGCTGACCCTTGATGCAGTCCCACCTCCACTTTGAACTCTTCTGTCACACCGACAGCACACCTCAGCACTGTCTTACATCTCTCATATATGTCCTGCACCACTCTAACATACTTCTCTGCCACTCCAGACTTCCTCATGCAATACCACAGTTCTTCTCTCGGCACCCTGTCATATGCTTTCTCCAGATCCACAAAGGCACAAGGCAGCTCCCTCTGACCTTCTCTGGACTTCTCCATTAACATCCTCAAGGCAAACACTGCATCTGTGGTGCTCTTTCTTGGCATGAAACCAAACTGTTGTTCACAAATGCTGACCTCTGTCTTTAGTCTAGCTTCCACTATTCTTTTCCATAACTTCATCGTATGGCTCATCAACTTTATCCCTCTGTAGTTGCCACAACTCTGCACGTCTCCCTTGTTCTTAAAAATGGGCACCAGCACACTTCTCCTCCATTCCTCTGGCATCCTCTCACTCTCGAAGACCTTGTTAAATGTTCTTGTCAGAAAATCTACTTCTACCTCTCCTAGACACTTCCATACCTCCACCGGTATGTCATCAGGACCAACTGTCTTTCCAGTCTTCATCCTCTTCAATGCCCTCCTCACTTCACCCTTACTAATCTTTGCTACTTCCTGGTCCTCAACAGTCACCTCTTCTCTCTTTTTTTCTCTCTCATTTTCCTCATTCATCAGCTCTTCAAAGTACTCTTTCCATCTTCCCAGCACACTTCTCTCATCAGTCAATACATTTCCCTGTCTGTCTTCTTTTCAGCTTTTTCCCTTTTACTCGAGAGTCACCACAGCGAATCATCTGATTCGCACGTTTTTTGATTTTGGCAGAGGTTTTTACGTCGGATGCCCTTCCTGTCACAACCCTTTTTTTGGCAAGGGACAGAAACACGCTGACAACTTTGCAGCCTACTCTTTACGAAAGTCAGCAATGGTTCTTTTACATGCCTCACACCATAGACATTGAGAGACATGGCCCGCCTTTGATAACCCAGTTAGCCGCACTGGGGGGGGGGACAGTGACAACCTTGTGGAGAGTGGGACTCGAACCCCCAACCTTTGGATCAGCGATCCAGTGCCCTATACCACTAGACCACCACTGCACATTTCCCTCTCTGTCCTTTATCAATCTAACTTGCTGCACGTCCTTCCCATCTCTATTTCTCTGCTGTGCCAACCTGTATAAATCATTTTCTCCCTCTTTACTTTCCAACCGAGCATACAAGTCATCATACGCGCTCTGTTTGGCCTTTGACACTGCTACCTTTGCCTTACGCTGTGTCTCCCTGTACTCCTGATTACCCTCTTCAGTTTTCTCAATGTCCCACTTCTTCTTAGCTAACCTCTTCCTTTGTACACACTCCTGCACTTCTTCATTCCACCACCAAGTCTCCTTATCTACTTTCCTTCCAGATGACACACCAGGTATTCTCCTACCTGTCCCCCTGATCACATTAGCTGTAGTTGTCCAGTCATCTGGAAGCACTTCCTGGCCACCCAAAGCCTGTTTCAACTCCTCCTTGAAGACAACCCGACACTCCTCCTTTTTCAGCTTCCACCACTTTGTCTTCTGCTCTGCCTTTGCCTTCTTCACCTTCCTCACCATCAGCATCATCCTGCACACCACCATCCTATGCTGTTTGGCAACACTCTCACCCGCTACTACTTTGCAGTCACTGACTTCCTTTAAATTATATCGCCTGCACAAGATGTAGTCTACCTGTGTGCTCCTACCTCCACTTTTACAAGTCAGCCTATGCTCCTCTCTCTTCTGGAAGAAAGTATTCACCACAGCCATTTCCATCCTTTTTGCAAAATCTACCAACATCTGTCCTTCTGCGTTCCTGTCCTGGATACCAAACCTACCCATCACTTCCTCGTCCCCTCTGTTTCCTGCACCAATATGTCCATTAAAGTCTGCCCCAATGACCACTCTTTCACCTCTGGTGGTACTCTGCATCACTTCATCTAACTCCCTCTAGAATATCTCCTTCTCTTCTCGCTCACATCCTGTCTGTGGGGCATAAGCACTAACAACATTGACCATCACACCTTAAATTTCTAACTTGAGACTCATCACTCTGTCTGACACTCTTTTCACTTCTTGAACATTCCTGACAAACCCCTCCTTCAAGATAACTCCGACTCCATTTCTCTTCCCATACACACCATGATAAAACAGCTTAAACCCTGCTCCTATGCTTCTAGCCTTGCTACCTTTCCACCTGGTCTCCTGAACACACAGTATGTCCACCATCCTCCTCTGCATCATGTCAGCCAGCTCTCTACCTTCTCCTGCCATAGTTCCAACATTTTTAAAACACTTTACATTATGTAATTTCTTTATTTAACTTTTTTGTCATATAAATGATTATGTTGTACATGATACTAATTACAGTATAAAGGGATCCCTCGCTACGTCGCGCTTCAATTTATGCGGCTTCAGTGCATCGCAGTTTTTTTAAAAATATTAATCGAATTAAAAAATAAGGAAATTAAGGAATAGGGGAAATGTTTAGTAAAATTCCACAAAACCAAAGCCACTTATGCAAAAAACTCCGAAACAAACAAAACAAAACAACCCAAAACCTCCCATCAAAACTAATTACATTATGTGAGGGGCGCATCTACATGCGTGCGCGCGCATTTGTATGTGTGTATTTATATTTTATGTAAATCTTATAATTTAAAGATTTTATGTAAATCTTAGGAATTATTTTTGAATGTTTGTTATTATAAGCATTTTTAGCATTGAATATGTATTTATTGATATTATATACACATACATGCACATTTATATCAGTTGGGGTGGGGCTGTTTATCGTACTTCGAGGAATTCGGTGGTCACAGGAGGATCTCGGTCCCAATTAACCGTGGAAAGTGAGGGATCCCTTTATATCTTTTGGGGGCATGAAAGGAAATTTGCTTTGCATTTTACCTGCACCACACTGCAAACTGGATTCCTCCTCCATTACTGAAATCCTGACTGACCAGAGAGCTGAGCAACAGTTTCTGCACTGGAACACCAGGAGGTGCCACGAGCACATGAGTCTCGCAGTGGCCAAAAAAAGCATCGGGCATGCACAGTGTGGTAGCAGTCTGGTATGACTTCAGATGCACATCTGAATAACAAGAAATAAAACTGTTTTGCAGAAATATGCTGTTAAAAAAAGGAAAATATACTCTCTGTTTTAGGTACAGGTTTTGTACTGTATTTCTGTACCGTGTTCCAAGAAAAGAATTCTCACATGATGAATTCCAACAGGCCCTGCTTTGTCTGATGCTAAGAAACCTCTACAAGCTAGATTTCATTATTAGACTAAATAAAAATGAATGGTTGAAGACATCATCAGAGACGACACGCTGCAGTTGCTTACGGCTTTCCACAGTATGCGGCTCAATATCACACCCCTCGTCCTGAGCGGGAAAAGAGTACTGGATATAACAATCTGCTTCTCCCCAGACGGTAGTCTGCAGAGGAGTTAATCCCTTCAGTCTCTCAATCTGTACCAAAAACACATGCTCATCTTTAGCGTGGGCGGTGGAAGCAGCCTTCACCTGCACAAACAAAAATTGGAAATGCATGGCTGTCATGTTTCTCAGATCTACGCACAACACTGGCCTTCAATAAATGTCCATGAATTCTGTGATTGTATTGTTTTAATTAGGTTACCAGGCAAAGTTTTGCAAAGACGTGATCATAGAAGGCTATGTTACCTTTTACTATTTCAAATATTAATGAATATTATTAAACTTGGAATGACACATACAGAATGATGCATTTCTCAAGCTAGGTGCAAAAGAAAAATTTTATATTCTTAAGAGTATTCCTAGTAAACCTTTCCTTACTCAATTACATTTAATTTAATTCTATTTGTATAGTACTTTTTTGCTATTGATGCCATAAAACATCTTTAGAGTAAATAGATTTGGTTGGTCCCGAATGTAAATGCCGCTCTATATCGAAAAGTCCAATACATTCCGACTCAATAAGCATGTGGTGATTGTGGCAAGAAAATTCCCTCTATATTCTCAAATATTTTGGATAGGGAGCACTATTCAGGACACTTTCCTTAAAGATCCCAAATCAGCAAGTACAACTAAAACAATATGACTGTGGGGAAAAAACAATTTTAGTTGAAATTTTATGTTTCTAATTATATTTTATGTTCAATGAGCACAGTGTCTGACTGGTTAGCACTCCTCAAAACCCAAACTATATTTGGGTGTTACTTAAAGGAAGTCTTCAACATACATGCTTGAAAATGTTTAAAGGAAACAAACCCTGGATATGTCTTCTGTGTGTCTGTGGTCGAGCAGATGGACCGGCCTGGGCAGCTGAGAGACAGAGCTAAGCTCATCATCTCTCATGCACTGAAGAGCAGTGATCTGCTGAGACGTGCCCATGGCCAAAAACACCCTCAGACTCCCACGTGTTCCACCACTAAAAATGTCCACTATGGGCATATAGCTGTCCACTGCGACTACCGGATACTGCGCCTTTAGAAGCAGATGGCAAATTTTGGAATCTCTGGGGGTAAAAAAAAAACCTGGAATTATATAGATGACTATAAAAAAGATAGATAACATATCCTACATGACTAAGAAAAAATACAATAAGTTACCCACCACCTGAGAATAGAAGGCCAAGTTATTGTCATTAATAAATGTTTATAAAGCAACAATATATTTTCCAATAAATCCTATTGTGAATCATTTAATTGATTAACTGCAAAGGGATTAAGAATGTGTAGCTTGTATGGAAATGCAGAACTGCTTGAAGAACAAGGATGACGTTCAAATTTAAAGCAGTCATTCCAGATTCATCTTGTGTATTTTATTTCTCTTATGAGTTTCTTAAGACAGGGTGGGGAAAAATTAGCCAATTATATGTGGTCTTAGTGTAAGGTCCACCTGAAGGAAAAGTTGTAGTTCAGAAAACTTATGATAAGGAGCAGAAAACTGTTTTCGCATTAGCAGAATATATAATAATAATAATAATAATAATAATAATAATAATAATTACTATTATTGTTGTTATGATTAGAGAGGTAAGTCTGTTGGGTTTTTACACCTGAGCCTAGTGGCTCATCAGGCCGGTGCGTATCCCCGGTTTCCGTAGCGTGAAGCGACCAGGAGTTCAACTCCTCCTGGATGGGACGCTAGTCCATCGCAGGTTACCTTTCCAGTATATTTTTTTACTGGTACCCATTTATACTGCTGGGTGAACAGAGGCACACTTGTGCTTGAGACCTTGCCCAGGGGTCTTAGCACAGTGGGGGTCTCAGTAGGATTTCAACTCACAACCTCCTGATCATGAGCCCAGCACTCTAACCACTACACCACTGGCCCCACGTTATTATGATTAGTTTACACGAAAAACCTTTGCACTTATTTTTTTGCTGTTGAATCCATCTATTGCTGGAATCATCGAGATAAAAATGTAAACAGCCAGAAGAAAGAAATCCCACTTTTGTGCATGGAGCCCCCTGACATCAGCTTGATCTAATGTGACGACTGCTATAGAGCCGGGATTTAATGATATGCATCGATGTGAGGAAAATGGATTACCAGATGGTGGCAAAAAAAAGCTATTATTTTAGAAGTCTGAGTCAATATGGCTATTCCTCCTTATCAAACAACACAATTTCTTTTACAAAAATCTACTACTGTGGAACCTCAGTATTCGACCACATTTCGTTCCAGATGGCTGGGTGAATTCCGAATCCGCTTTTCTCATTACAAATAATGAAAATGGTCTTAATCCGTTCTGTCGTATTTTGAACAGAATTTTATGGTACCATAACTCGTACCATAGGTCCGCAAATTAAGTGAAAAATTATTGAATACAGTACACTAAAATAAAAATTAAATTTAAGGGCTGCAGTGACTGCCGATATGTGGGAAACACAGTGCTTACGCTGCGGTAATCTTCTGAGTTAACTGGAATAATTAGTTTGGGACCAACCTGAATGACATGTAAAACTGGTGTAGGGGTAATTTGATGAGTCCAAGAAGCTTATCATTATGTGCAGAGCTTGTTTTGACCCAAACCTCGATGACCATCACATTATTTCTCATTCTTTCTAATAATTTTGAAGTGAGATGCATCGATGCCACCTGCAGTACACACATCAACAAATTAGTGCATCATCTATATTTGATTATTTTTTTTCTTCTTAACAAAATACTGACTCCACCTCAGTAGACTTACTTGAACCAAGCTGAATGTTGGGTGTGTCTGACCCCAGCTAATCACAGACTGAATTGTCTCTTCAGATCCAAAGAGCTTACAGTTCAAGTAGACATTATGCTGCAAAGGTGCACAAATTAAATCTTTTCCATCTGGTACCATGAGTAGGGTGTGGAGCAAAATATCATTTTCTTCTTCCTCTATGAGTTGACCAGGTTTCTGAGTGAAGGTGTGGGCTCTCTGTGGTGAAACAGACCGGGCCTCGGGCATCAGGATATTTATGGATGAATGAGCCGTTTCGGGTGAGGAGTCTCTCCTGTGAACACTGTTGTTAACTTGTGGAAACTCAGTAGCGCTTCCATCATCCGAACATACAACACTGCTATCTGCTTTTGATGGAAACGTTTCTGTGTTTGTTGTCAATTTTCCTTTCGCCAAGTCTTTCCTGTTTGAGCTTAGTTCAAGTGAGACCTTCAGGAGCACAAGATTGAGGTCACTGTTATTATATTATTCATCCATATACAGTGTTTATCTCTGCAGAACAACAGACTGGTTCTGCCCACAGAACTGCAGAATCTGCTCATTGATTAGCTAGTAGAGTGGCAAAAATAATTACTCATCTCCTTGCATTTTATGACACAAACAAGAAATAGAAAAAAAAAAAAATCATGCTTAGCAAAAATAAAACTTGTTAATTGCTTGGCGGTGCCTGTTGAATAATGCTGTTTCGGACTTTGGAGATTTTCAGAATAAGTGTAAGCGTAAGTGAGATCATGTAAAACTTAGATTGTACACAGTTTATTTAACTAACTGTAATAGTAGAAGGTGACTGGTAGCACCAAATTTTATAGAATATATTTTATATATAATTCTAGTATAGTGTGTGAGAACACACACACACACACACACACACACACACACGAGGTAGCTTCAAAATAATACTGATGTTGTCCACAATCATAATCACAATTGTAATACAGTACAAACATGATGAATAAATTTATGTAAAAATTTTTCCGCAGGTAAAAAAATGTACCAGAAAATGTGTATTAAAACCTGTGGGCATAGTAAATGGAAAAGGTGTATACAGAAGTATAAAAGGAGCCACTTAGCTCTGTCAGAATTCAGATTGTCCAGGCAATAAAAGAAAACAGGTATGTTTTGAGATATTGTGAAAGCTTGCTAAAATGTTTATAATTACTTTGTACTCAGCCACACTCTATTAGATAAAACAACCAAAATCAGAATTGGTCAAGAAATAAGGGAGAAGATGCATTTTTGTAAAACAGAAATCATGTCTGCAATATACTGCTTCTAAAAAGTGTACAAAACTAAACTTAAATTTTTACGATACCAGGGGAAAAAAGCCTTCAGAGGTAACTTCAAAGTATAACTGGATTGTGTGTTACCTTAAGAGATCCAATGTCCTGATTGGCGTCTTCAATTTTTTGTACAAGAAGTGAAGTGGTGACACTCAGTCGCTCACTCTGAAGCAAAGTGCATAAGGGGAATACAGCTATACCTATTGGAACAGGCTAAAGCAAAAATTATATTTTTAAAAATCATATCTTTATAGTTAATTCTTTTATTGTTCACATTTGATATGCATTTTTACATTCTTTTGATGACTCTTCCTCAAGTAGACTGTAAAGGTAAGGTTTGTTTCCCACCATTGTTTGATAGTGGGAGCACTAAAGCCCACTGAAAAGACAGTTCGATGCTGAAATCTCACCACTGTAAAAAGAAAGAAAATTATATGTTGTACCACTTTATTACTTTCACTCCACTTTGGTAATAAGCCAAAATCAAAAATAAATAAATAAACAAACATCTACCTCCACCCACGACTTTATTGGAGACAATTCGTGTGATTTCTACTGGAAGAGTTTTTCCAATATGACTGTCCGCAGATGGTAATGGAAAGAGGTATTCAACAAAATATGAACTGGTAAAGAGATACAATTAAATATCAATTACTGCAGAGGATAGTAACTACAACTTAGCAAAAAGTGAAAAAACATGATTTTTGGCAATACCATTTCTTAGTATTAAGAAGTAGAGGTGGTCGTCCATTCCCTGAGTGCTTCCTTGATATATTAGAGCAACTGTCTTTGGGAAATGACAACTGAATGACTGTAACCCGAGCTAAACTGATGCTTCCAAGAAGGGAAATCCTATCCACACCTAGCCCATGACATGACCTCTTGTGTTTTCCATGTGTCATTCCATCCAAATCCAGCCTTTAAATATGCACAAGAAATAGAATAGTTAGACAGAAGAGACTTTTGCCGTGAATGGATTGTGAACTACAGTCATCCCTTGCCACTTCGCGATTTGAGCATCGCGGTCTTGGTACATCGCAATATTTTAATAAAAAAAATAAAATTAAAAAAAAATATTCATAAAAATTAAAAATTCATGCCGAAACTCAAATGTAAGCAAGCGGAAGGCAGGGACCCAGGGCAGGCTGCATTCATTGTTTCCAAACGACAGACTGAAGTGCCCCTCCTCCCCAGTTCAGGCAGGGACCGCCCACTCAACTCAATCTCGCAAGCTGATTGGCTTAGACGCATGACGCTGTTGCCTCGCACATTCCTGTGGGATTTTTTGTGATTTTGTGATCTTACTGTATAGTGTTTGTGAACGTCCTGCACCGCGGAGAAGAGCTACTTCCAGAGATGAGTACAGTACTTAAAGTATTTATATATAAATTCTATTTAAATATTTATACATTACAGTATTTACATATGCATATAACTGTGTAACATTTAATATACACTTCTTGATATTGTATAGACACGAAAACATATAGAAATGAGATAACGTGTTAGAAATGGGGGCAGGGGGCGGGGGCGTTCCTACTTCGTGGTTTTTCGAATATCGTGGCCAGGTCTGGTCTACATTATCCGCGATATTCAAGGGATGACTGTACTAGTCCTTCTCAAAAAATTAGCATACAGTCATAAAGTTTATTATTTTCTGTAATGTACTGATAAAAATTAAACTTTCATATATTTTAGATTCATTGCACACCAACTGAAATAGTTCAGGTCTTTTATTGTTTTAATACTGATGATTTTGGCATACAGCTCATGAAAACCAAAAATCCCTATCTCAAAAAATTAGCATATTTCATCCAACCAATTAAAGAAAAAGTGTTTTTAATACAAAAAAAGTCAACCGTCAAATGATTATGTTCAGTTATGCACTCAATACTTGGTCAGGAATCCTTTTGCAGAAATGACTGCTTCAATGTGGCGTGGCATGGAGACAATCAGCCTGTGGCACTGCTGAGGTGTTATGGAGGCCCAGGATGCTTCGATAGCGGCCTTAAGCTCATCCACAGTGTTGGGTCTGGTGTCTCTCAACTTTCTCTTCACAATATCCCACAGATTCTCTGTGGGATTCAGGTCAGGAGAGTTGGCAGGCCAATTGAGTACAGTAATACCATGGTCAGTAAACCATTTACCAGTGGTTTTGGCACTGTGAGCAGGTGCCAGGTCGTGATGAAAAATGAAATCTTCATCTCCATAAAGCTTTTCAGCAGACAGAAGCATGAAGTACTCCAAAATCTCCTGATAGCTAGCTGTATTGACCCTGCCCTTGATAAAACACAGTGGACCAACACCAGCAGCTGACATGGCAGCCCAGACCATCACTGACTGTGGGTATTTGACACTGGACTTCAGGCATTTTGGCATTTCCTTCTCCCCAGTCTTCCTCCAGACTCTGGCACCTTGATTTCCGAATGACATGCAAAATTTGCTTTCATCCGAAAAAAGTACTTTGGACCGCTGATCAACAGTCCGGTGCTGCTTCTCTGTAGCCCAGGTCAGGCGCTTCTGCTGCTGTTTCTGGTTCAAAAGTGGCTTGACCTGAGGAATGCGGCACCTGTAGCCCAGTCCACTGCTTCCACAGGTCCCCCAAGGTCTGGAATCGGCCCTTCTCCACAATCTTCCTCAGGGTCCGGTCACCTCTTCTGGTTGTGCAGCGTTTTCTGCCACACTTTTTCCTTCCCACAGACGTCCCACTGAGGTGGCCTGATACAGTACTCTGGGAACAGCCTATTCGCTCAGAGATTTCTTTCTGTGTCTTACCCTCTTGCTTGAGATAAGATAAGATAAGATAAGATACAGCTTTATTAATCTCACAATGGAGAAATTCACTGTTACAGGCTCTTGAGGTACTATCAGTAGGGGGTGCAAAAATAGATACAAGTACAAACATACACACATACATATATATTATATAAGTAAATAAATAAATAGATACATAAATAGTATAAATTAATAAACAATAAAAGAAAAGAATGGAGCAACTTTATAGACTGGCCTATATTAAAGTGTAAATGTATCTGAGGGCAGAGTAGATGGGTTGATATGGTTCACAGTGGGGTAGATGTGGTTGATTAAAGTGCACGGGGTTTTTATTGCACATAACGGCTATTTTCACAGCCAGTTACAAAGTGGCGTTGTACAGTCTGACAGCGGTGGGAATGAACGACCTGCGGTAGCGCTCCTTCCTGCACTGAGGATGCCTCAGTCGTCCACTGAAGGAGCTGCTCAGCTCCTCGACAGTCTGGTGCAGTGGGTGAGAGCTGTTGAACAGGATGGATGTGAGCTTTGCTACCATCCTCCTCTCACTCACCTCCTCCACAGAGTCCAGTGGGCAGCCGAGGACAGAGCTGGCCCTCCTGACCAGCTTGTTCAGTCTCTTCCTGTCCCGCTCTGTGCTGCCCGGGGCCCAGCAGAGGGCAGGGTAGAGGAAGGCAGAGGCAACCAGAGAGCCATGGAAAGTCCTGAGCAGAGGTCTGCATATGCCGAAGGACCCGAGTCTCCTCAGAAGGTGGAGGCGACTCTGGCCCTTCTTGTACAGGGCGTTGGTGTTGTGGGACCAGTCCAGTTTATTGTTAAGGTGAACACCCAGGTACTTGAAACTGTCCACTGTCTCAATGTCCTGTCCCTGGATGTTCACTAGTAAGTGTGTGTGTGTGTGTGTGTGTGTGTGTGTGTGTGTGTGTGTTTGAGTGCTTCTCCTGAAGTCGACCACCATCTCCTTCGTCTTCCTAGTGTTCAAGCACAGGTGGTTGCGCTCACACCAGTCCACGAAGTCAACGATGACCGACCGGTACTCCAGCTCGTTCCCCTCTGACACACGGCCCACGATGGCGGAGTCGTCCGAGAACTTCTGGAGGTGGCAGCTGTTTGTGTTATATATGAAGTCCGAGGTATAGATGTTAAAAAGGAAGGGTGAGAGGACGGTGCCCTGCGGTGCCCCCGTGCTACAGACTACCACCTTTGACTTACAGCCGCGCAGCCGCACGTACTGTGGACGGTTAGTAAGGTAGTCAATAATCCAGGCAGCAAGATGCCCGTCCACTCCCACATCCTCCAGCTTCCCCGGCAGGCGCGCTGGCCTGATGGTGTTGAAGGCGCTGGAGAAGTCAATGAACATGACCCTCACAGCGCTGCCGGCGATCTCCAGGTGGGTGAGTGCCCGCTGCAGAAGGTAGATGACGGCGTCTTCTACTCCGATGTTGGGCCTGTAGGCAAACTGCAGCGGGTCTAGGGTGGGGCTCACCATAGAGCGGAGGTGTTCAAGGAGGAGCCTTTCCATGGTCTTAATGAGGTGGGAGGTCAGGGCGACAGGTCTGTAGTGGGCTGGTTCCTTCGCTTGTGCTGTTTTGGGAACCGGAACCACACAGGAGGTCTTCCATAGGACGGGAACCTTCTCCAGGCTGAGGCTCAGGTTGTACAGGTAGCATAGTACCACACAGAGCTGGTCTGCGCAGGTCCTCAGCAGCCTGGGACTGATGCCATCAGGTCCTTCAGATTTCCTCTGATTTAGTCGCCTCAGCTGTCTCCTCACCTGGTCTGATGTGAGGGAGAAGGGGGGCTGGGGTGGGCTGCAGAGGGAGGGGATGTGTCTGTCGGGCTGTAGCAGTCAAGTGAAGTTGGCCTGGGGAGGGGGAGGTGTCAGCTGGTCTGGAGACGTGTGAAGAGGGAGGGGAACGGGAGGGGTGCAGAGGCGGAGGGGGGAGAATCAAACCTGTTGAAGTAGCAGTTTAGTTCATCCGCCCAGCGCTGGTCACCATCAGCTGTCCCTCTGACACTCTGCCCAAATCCAGACATGGTCTTTAGTCCTCTCCAGACGTCCCGCACGTTGTTCTGAGCCAGCTTCTCCTCCATCTTCTTCCCATAGTCCTTCTTTGCCCTCCTGATTCTCCACTGGAGCTCACGCTGGACCTTCTTCTGCTCCTCTCTGTCCCCCGAGATGAAAGCCCTCTTTTTCTGGTTCAGGAGGACTTTGAGCTCAGGGGTGACCCATGGGTGGTTGTTGGAGAAGCACCGTACCCTCCGTGTTGGCACAGTGCTGTCCACGCAGAAGTTCATGTAGTCGATGATGCAGTGTGTGAGGCCGTCGATGTCATCACCAAAGGAGTCACAGAGCATGCTCCAGTCTGTGGTCTGGAAACAGTCCCTAAGCCTCTCGTTGGTCTCCTCGGTCCACACTTTCACAGACCTCTTCTGTGCAGGTTGAGGGTGTCAATGATGGCCTTCTGGACAGCAGTCAGGTCGGCAGTCTTACCCATGATTGCCGTTTTGAGTAATGAACCAGGCTGGGAGTTTTTAAAAGCCTCAGGAATCTTTTGCAGGTGTTTAGAGTTAATTGGTTGATTCAGATGATTAGGTTAATAGCTCGTTTAGAGTACCTTTTCATGATATGCTAATTTTTTGAGAAAGGAATTTTGGGTTTTCATGAGCTGTATGCCAAAATCATCAGTATTAAAACAATAAAAGACCTGAAATATTTTAGTTGGTGTGCAATGAATCTAAAATATATGAAAGTTTAATTTTTATCAGTACATTACAGAAAATAATGAACTATCACAATATGCTAATTTTTTGAGAAGTACTAGTATATGTTTACCTGGCATTTTTTACCAACCTCTTTTTCTGCTTATGCTCATCATCTTCTGAACCAAGACAACCATCAATTATCTGAAACCAGAAAACCCATATGGAACAAAGCAGTCCAGAAATAATATGAAGCTCATGTATGATTATGTTGATAGTGCATGAAACCATAAGTGTACCTATAAAACTACACTAAAACACAGAACATACGTTGACATGAATTTAGCTGCTGCATTTATCCAAATTAATTAAACATTCAGTATATAACCGAGTAGTTCAGAGTTAAGGGCCTTGACCAAGGTAGCTTGGTGGTGCTGAGTGTTGGTCTATAGCTTCATTGCCTAAACACTAAGCAGTCACCGACCACACAGAACTCACTGTATCCTTGTAGAACAGGTTCTCTAGTAGACTCTGGTCATACTGGGGGTCACTGAGCTCACTATCCATAAGTACACTGCTGCATCCAGAAAGATAATCTGGAAGAGAATCTTCTCCATCCCATAAGGCATGAATTGATCCATTAACACTAAAACAGAGAATTAAATGTAAAAATAATTATTAATACAGTCTACACAACACACACACATACATATACACACACACACAGGGATCCGTCACTTTCCGCGATTAATTGAGACCAAGATTCCCATGCGACCACCGAATTCCGAAAAGTAGGATCAACCCCCCCAACTGACTTACATGTGCATGTATATGTGTATATAATATCAATAAATACATATTCAATGCTATAAATGCTTATAACAATAATTAAACATTAAAAAATAATGAATAAGATGTAAATAAAATATAAATACACACACATACGTGTGCGCGCAGATGCACGGACTCAGATGCGCACCTCACAAAAATGTAATGTAGTTTTGATGGAGGTTTTGGGTTGTTTTTTGTTGGTTTAGGGTTTTTTTTTTTTTTTTTTTTGCATAATTGGCCTTGTTTTTGTGGCATTTCCTTAACTTTTTCCCCTATTCTTCCTTAATTTCCTTATTTTTTAATTCGATGAGTATTTTAAAAGAAAAAAAAAATGCAATGCACTGAAACCGCATGAATTGAAGCGTGAAGTGGCGAGGGATCCCTGTATATCAGTCTTTCAAAACACATTGGAAAGGTAAATTAGGAGTATCCAGAGAATAGAGTTTCAAGGTATCAGCCCCGCCCACACACTGGAATACAGAAAGGATTGGCTCTCCGCTGTGCGCCACAGCGACAAGTGGCATTGAAAATAGATGTATAGATTGAAATGCGTGAGATTTATTTAGGTTTTTGTTTTATTTGACGGCTTTTTTTTCTGTATTTTTATTTAAAGGACAGTGAAATTATGTATTAGTTATTCTGTTAAGAAAGGCCACCGATTTATCTGAGAGCCAGATGCAGTCATCAAAAGAGCCACGTCCGGCTCGCGAGCCATAGGTTCCCGACCCCTGTACAGGCTCACAGGCGACTCATGCTGTCCTTGTGGGCGACCCATGTTGTCGACCCCTGATTTAAAGAGTACAGTTATTGGTCTTCCTTATGGTTTAATTTGTGCATATGTAATACATTCAGTGGTACAGATGGTTAGTTTAATATAAATGACCATGAAAAGCATAAAACTGGGTGATTTTACACCATGGACTAGCGGTGTGATAAACTACGGCCATTAGCAGCTCAGAGGTCAATTTCCGCGGAAATGGCGTCAACGCTTTGGGCTAGGTTGACGTCTCTTGTCATGAGAGTGAACACTGTGAAGACAAGAATGTTTCCAAAGATGATCGTGACAGTAAATCCAAAATGGCTTTTGTAGCCAACGATTTTTCAACACTGCATTTCTGTTGTTACTTGGTTTATGAACAAAAATAAATATATTCCGTGAATACCGTGCTTGTTTGTTGTACAGCTCGGCACTGGCTCCTAATATGTTATGCTAATCAGCCCAGTCAAGCCAACGAGTTCATATCACTGGCAAATTGGAACAGTTAATCAGAAAGGCAACATGTCTCAGAGCATGCCTAGAATTGTTAACACTCATGTGCACTTTGAAAACGGGCATGGACAGATGTTGCCAGAAGAATCCGATGATGTTATATGTGATCGTTTTAAATAGCTCATAACACTAATTCACCACAGGCACACTTTAAACAACAAACAAAAAAGTTTGAATGTGTTAATTAACGTTATTCACTTTACCTGTCAGTGTTTTAATTTTTACAATACAGATGTATCTTATACAGTTCTTAGCATTTACAGAAGGAGTTCAAGAGTTTTCTATCTTTCCTCAGCATGACAAATAGTGTTTAATTATGTCCATGATATTTGCATTTGTGTCAGATATATAGTTACATGATAACTATATTACACACCTTAATTAGAATAAAATACTATCTAATTACCTCCCCAAAAACTGCTCCACAGCTGCATCATGTGTGTCTAGCCCATCATGATCCTTAGTCAAGTGATCAATATCTGAGTGTAATGCATCCTGCATTGGCTGCACTGATGATGGAACTGTGGACCTTGAAAAAGAAATTTATTAATTAAAAAAAAAAAAAAAAAAAAAAAAAAAATGAAAGGCAAAGAAACAGTCAGACAACTGACATCTGCTTACACTCCAGAATTATTGGCACCCTTGAAATTAAAAAAAAAAAAAAGTCAAAATGTATTGTTTCTTTTTATTATTAGTATTGGGTGCACATAGATCCACATTCAACAATTATCATACTTGTGTTCCAGTGGCACATTGTGTCGCTTGTAACAATAAAATAATAATTGATAATTAGAAAACCCCTTTGCAATTATATCAGGACAGCTAAAATCTGTTGTTCTAATTAAAGAAGCAATAAAGAAGTTCTTCTTTAGGTTCATTGAATATCTGGAGAATCAGCATTTGAATATGGACTCAAAATGGCAAGAAAAAAAAACTGTCTCCTGAAATTCATCAGTCTATATTTCTTCTGAGAAATTGCTATTCCATACAAGAAACTGTTAAAAAGAAAAAAAAACCTTTGAAGCTTTCATACAACTGTATGTGCAACTCCCTTTACAGAACAGCGCAAATAGCTAAGGCTCTAGAGCACAGTACAGACACCTGACAGAACCTCGACTGACAGCTTCACAAAACACAAGTCTCAATTTCAGCAATGAAAGGGCAACTCCATACAGTATAGTTGGCCTTAGCGCCGTCATATAAACCTTTCCCTTTCACTCTTGCAGGCCCACTTCCCATCACAAGTCAGCATAGTCTTCTTCACCCGTTCCACCCTGCCTTGCACTCTCTTATTCTCTTCTTCATCACACTCGCGGTTCACACTTTGTTACCGTGCATAGCTGATCCCAAGTATAGTCACATACCTTCAAATTCACCTACCTACTCCTTGCAACTGCACTTTTCCTTCACCCTCCCTCTCATTTGTGCATTTGTACTCTGTCTTATGCCTGTTGACTTTCATTCCTTTTCCCTCCAGTATATATCTCCACCCCTCCAGACTCATCTCCACCTGTATGTACCCTGCTCTCATTACAGTTCAATATGTCATCCGTAAAGACTGAAATCTATGGAGGCTCTTTTCTGAACTCACTGGTTAAACTGTTCATGACTACTGCAAAACAAGAAAGGGCTCAGAACCGATCCTTGATTCAATCAAACCTCTAACTTGAAGCAGTTACTTATTCCTACTGCACACCTCACCAGTGTCACTGCTCTATGTATCCTGCATTACCCTTGCATACTTCTCAGTCATTCCTGACTTCCTGATATTGTACAACAGTCATAGTGTGGCTCATCACCTTTATTCCTCTATGGTTACTGCAGCTCTGAGACCTTAGTTTTTTAAAATTGATGCAAGATCACTGCTCTGGCATCCTCTCACCTTCCAAAACCTTGTAGAACAGTCTTTTTAAAAACTCCACCATCTCAGCTAAAGATGTCAATGCCTCCAGTAGTACATAATTTGGGCCAACTTTTTCATTTTTAGTTTCTCACTTCATCCTGAGTAATTCCCTGTACTTCTTGGTTAATTATCTCATATTCGTACATGAGACAAACAGTTCAAAGATATCAAGCATAATTTGGGCCATAATAAAATAGTTTCAAATATAACACAATGCTAATTCTGCCAAGGAACATATCACAAACTAGTATTTGTGTACAGTACCAATAATTTGAAATATTTTAACTTAGTGTTTTGTATTTTATGAAGACACAATATCGGTTTACTTTATTTATGCAATTCTGGCATTTCCTGAAGAGTGCCAGAAATTCTGGAGTGTACAAAATTACTTTAAAAAAATTAAGATGACATGTAGGCATACAGTAAAGGATGGGCTCCACTGTTATTTATTGGAAGGCGCAGAGAAGTGTCCTTTAAACCCACGTCAGAATTAATATCAGACTGCAATGCAGAAACCACCATGGCATTTCGAAGCTTGTTACCTCGCTCCAGAAGAACTAACAATGAAAAAATATTTATTAAATTAATTACATTAGAAAAAAAGACTTTGTTTGGATTTCATTTAAATGAAAAAAGCTGCAGTGAAATGAATATCTCGCTTTTAAGCCCCACCAGATAGTAGATCATCTGATGTTAAGGGAATGCAGCCATCTGGTTCAGAATTCTTCTTTAAATATCTATCACCCAAATCTACTTCAGTATCAGATCTAACAGAATATGGGTTTCCTCTGTCTTGAAAGTACAAGTGGTCCTTTCCTCTGATTAAAAACAGACAAGCAAACAAAAAACATAAGAAGCACAACTCTAGGCTAAAGAAGACAGTGTTACTTATTTACTTAAGATGAGAACAGAAAAAGTAGCGATGTACATTTAAGCAAAACAATATTCTAATTCAATACTTCAAATAGAATAACAAAAGTAAAACATACATTGGTCTGCCCTTGGAGCTGCCTCCAGGATCTGATTCAATGCCATTGACTGCTGAACCAAAGTGGGATGAAGATGACAGCAGTATGTTTTGACTAGATACGACTCCTGGGGGAGAAACCACTGGGTCAGTGCTCATGTGGGCTGTTGGTAGTGAACTGCTGCTGTCGTAAGTTTCCCTTAGTGGTTCTAAAGCCAGCGTAGCCTATTGTGTGAAAACAAAGTAATTATAAAAAAAGTTTAAAAATTAAATAAATTATAACCAAATAAACTACAGATTTGTTTATAAATCCATTTGCCAAACTTCTTCATCCTATTAGGGTTGTGGGAGCCCGAAGCCTAATACATCACACACTCAAAAGGGCATAGATAACTGACTACCACACCCATGTGTGAGCTTTCCAACTTATCATGAAGAGAATATCTCTGTATGCTGTAACATTATGATTGATCTTAAATGGAAAAAGCAAAGGAGGCAAAAGCCATGAACACCTGTGGAATGAACTGGGACACTGACTTTCTGCCTGGTCTCCTCTCCTTATGCCTTATATCACGAATGCTCTTACACCTAAATGAGCACGTCTAGTGGAAAGCCTTTCCATAAAAGGAGAAATTCTAAAAAAGCCTTTAAATAAGCATGGCTATGAGAAAAATACAAGCAACTCTGTACCGATAACCATCTAGTGTTCAAAATAAGCACAGAAACCCTGGTTAAGAATTTGACAGTAAGTAGCCTGTCTGTATTTTAAATCAGTTGTCAGTAATATTGTTGTCACTGTTTACAAAGGCCTACAATACCAAAAATAATGTTAATGCAAGAGAATGTATAAGCCTTAGTAATATCAAGTGTATTTCCCTGTTTTTTTTTTTTTAATTCAATCTAATATGTAGAGCACTGTCAAACTTAATTGCCAAACAGATTGCCAAATCTGTCCCTCAAACTCACTTTATGTAGCCATGCAAGAGCTTCTATAGTATATGATTATCATACATTCTTCGCATCCACCATTACGATCATCTTCCTCTTATTCCAGGGTCTGGTTAAGGGGCAGCAGCATAAGCACTGAGGTCCAGACGTCTCTCTTTCCAGCCACTTCCTCTACCTCTTCCTAGGGGGACAACAAGGCATTCCCACACCAGCCTAGAGATATATGAGGCTTCCCACCCTCAATCATTACCATGAAACATAATTCAATAGCCATCCAGTAGGTGGAGCCAACCTATTTCAAGTAAACAGCTGCAAAGCAGTCAGCATGTTTCTGTCCCTTGCTAAAGGGTTGTGACAGGAAGGGCATCCGATGTAAAAACCTCTGCCAAATCAAAATGTGCAAATCATATGATTCGTTGTGGCGACTCCTGAGAAAGGGAAAAAGCCGAAAGGAAGAAAAGAATTATTCATGACTCAGGAAAGATTCCATGCTAGCTTGTTGCTGCTAAGTGTTGACAGAAAAGGAAGGCGAATAAAGAAAAAGGGGAGAAATGCTTAAAAATAACAAGGCAATGCAGATTTCATGGTTGCCTTTTTTGAGTAGATGTTGAGTGATCAGTGACCTTGAAATTTATGGATGTGGCCCTCAGTGACAATGAGTTTGACTCCTCTGATGGACGGAGGGAGAGAAGCGCGCGAGCGAGCAAGGGAGAGAGAGAGAGAGAGAGAGTCAAGTCTGCATGCTTCCAGCTACCGCACTTGAACAAGAGCACTGACGTTTATTGTTTACTCCATGAAAGGTCACCTGCACGTTTGTCTTCTTGTTTGAGTAATATTTTTGGGTTTTAACAGTGATGTCATCCTTTAGTTTGTTCTTAACTTGGTTTCAAAAAAAAAAAAAAAACCTTGGTTCTGTTTTATTCTTGTATGTGCGTCATCTATCTAGCATTGTCTCCAACTATACAAAATCATCCTCACATTATAACTTAATACAAAGGAGTCTACAATTTTAAAACTCAATGTGTTGATCTTTCAGTGTCCTACAGAAAACATTATGAGGAAAGCCTGGTTGTCCTGCATGGAAAGAACATTTCTCAAAAACCTGCTTATTTTGAACACTGCCATGGTTATGGAATAGAATGGGATGTTCACTAAACACCTCAGGGCTTAATGGTCAGCTGACCACACACTTTTGTCTCAACAGTGTACTTAATGGAATCATCTGAAACTGGATCTTTTCTATCACGCACCTGTAATTCACCAAGCTTTTCAGACAGTGGTGAAACAATTGCAAAAGATCCATTAATAGAATAAGTGAAGGACAATTTAGCAATCCCAGCTATTTGAACTCGTGCAATGGGTAAATGATCAGGCTTTGCGAGAACATCCAGCACCAGTGAGCCCATATCTGTGGAAAATATAAGATATAGAAAATAATGCACAAGAAAGTACTGAACCATTACAAAAATAATTGTAGGCATACTAAATATAGAAAATGTGACATAAGGTTAGGCAATATGGTAATAACAGAATATCACGAAAATAAATAAATACGTTTGTATATTCCTGGAAATCAAAGTTATAAAATGTTAGGTTTACTCAGCTAAATGTATTTACAGTGGAGCAGTATTATTGTGCTGACCCCACTGGGGTCATTCTGTGTTAAATCATCAGATTTTCAGAAAACTTTGCTCCACCTAGTCTCAAATGTTTTAAATCGACATGATGAAATAAGCTTCACCTGAAAATTTCGGTAAGCTCGTCAATTACAGTAGGCTCTTGAGTATTCGCGGTTTCGCACTCACGGTTTGAGTATTCGCGGACTGCCAAGTAACTGACATGCCACTCAAATTCAGCCAATGGCTGTCCTCCTTCCTGCTGATTGGTTGAGATGATGTAACACCCCTTTTTCCTCATTCACGCAAAAGTTGTCAATGAGCTTCTTTTTTTGTTTTTAATTACCAGTTAAGCTCTATGATGCCACTCAGACGCTGTGCGTCTCCTCTGGCTAAGCGATAGAAAACGCTGGATGTGTCTTCTGAAGAAATAAGACTTTCTCATGAAGAAACGACAGTTTCCTCTGAACTGTTGTATTAAAGTCTTTTTCAATTAGTATTCCAGTACTTCCGCGAGATTTTATGTTCTATAGCATGTTTAACAAACACTACCAAAAGGATAAACTTTATTACGCTTCATGTCCTTTTACATTGAACTTGGACTGACGTCTTGGAATGACATCTCCAAAATGGCGCCGCCTAGAGGGCGACGTCGCGGAGTTCTCGGAGTCAAATTGTTTCTTTGTTCGTTTTAATCTGTTTTATTTGTTTGTTCATGTTTTGCACTATGCTCGTCTATGATCGGTCAACCCTACTACTGCTATGAAGCAGCTTCAGCTTCGGGCAACTAAGCACACAACAACTCCTATCGTGAGCTAATATGCTATGATAGCTCAAATGCTGACCACACCCCGGCTAATAAGCCCAGGCAGAGTTCTCAGAGTCTCTGGTGCTTGGTTAGCACTTCCGGTCATACTGATTGAAATGTTCAGTCCCTGCGAAACAAGATGGACGAGCTTCATGCTCAGATTGCAGTGCAGAGGGATTTACAGGACTGCTCCATGAGGTGTTTCTGTGAAATATGGCTCGAGGAGAGTACACCCGACAAGGCGATTGCACCAGCCGGCTACACGGCCTTCATCCCCTGCGATCCCAAGCGCCGGAGTCGTCGTTCGGCCCCTTCCCACCTGGGGTGCGGCTATCATTGAGCTATCATAGCATATTAGCTCACTATAGGAGTTGTTGCGTGCATAGTTGGCCAAAGCTGAAGCTGCTCATAGCTGTAGTAGGGTCGACCGGTCATAGACGAGAATAGTGCAAAACATGAACAAACAAAAACAACAAATAAAACATTAAAACGAATAAAGAAACAATTTGTCTCTGAGAACTCCACGAAGTCGCACTCTAGGCAGCGCCATCTTGGAGATGTCACTCCAAGATGTCACTCCAAGTTCAATGTAAAAGGACATGAAGCGTAATAAAGTTTATCCTTTTGGTATCATTTGTTAAACATGCTACAGAACATAAAATCTCACGCGCAAACATTCTAAACATTAACTTAGGTACTGTACTGGAATAATAATTGAAAAAGATTTAATACGAGTGCTTTACAACAGTATATGCTGTATAATGTTTATATTTTATCATCAATAAATATAACAGTAAAAATTTACATTTTTTCTTAATCATTACAACATTTTACTACATTAATACGGTATTAATGAGTAAGACTGTCTATAGAATGTGTTTAAGAAGCATATTTTAACACATGTAATAGATACACAGTATTTTGCTTCCGATTGCTCATTCGCGCATGTAATATGCTACATGGGATTTTACTTCTGGGTACAGAACTCAAGGATTATCTTCATTCGCGGGAGGGGCCTGAACCGAAGCTCCGCGAATATCGAGAGCCTACTGTACTGGCAATTTGACGGATACATTGAGCCATTTCTGTGGTCACGAGGTTTAACTTCCTAAAGTGCCCATTTTGGGAGGCCAAAAAAATATCGGTAACCGTGGGTTTACACTGGGGCACAATATCCACTATTAAAAAAAAAAAATGCAGAGCTCCGCAATTTATGATGAGATAAGACTTGAAGGAATTGCGTTGCCAAGTTCATCAGGATTCCCAGCAGTGCATCAAGGTCTGTTACACTCTTAAGGTATACTTATATGTTCTATTCCGTGCATCCCACATTCAATCACGAGTGGCGTCAAATCGTAATACATTGTATTAATCTTGGCAAAATTTTTGACAGTCAGAAATTTTTGCACAATCACCAAGTTCCCTCAAGCTCATCATGAGTCGATCCCACAGCCCCTCATACTCATCACAATTCTCTCAAATTGTTGCGATCATGGACATCGTGCCCCAGTGGACACAGGCTTTAGAATAGGCACATTACCACAAACTAAAATGGCAGTTCCAATGCTCCATAAATCGTAAATAACATTACAGGATGATGAAACTTCACATAGAAAGACCTGCACAGAGTTCATTTCTACTGATCATCTGATGATTTGTCATGGAATGACCCTTTGAAAAAATATAGTTACACTTTTTATCATGAAATAACATGGTAACTAAACTGTAATATTCATATCAACTTATGATGAACAGCACTTTAAAAATTAAATCTTTAATTTGTATTAATTCAAAGTCAAAATTGTATTACTGTACCCATTAAATATGACGTAAACTGCTTTGGGCCACATCGAACTGGAAACCTGGTTGTGGATTTCTTTACATCTTTATTTTTATCAAGGGATCCATTACTCAAACAGAACACTGTGCCACTGGTTGTCTCACCCCACCATCGTAATCGGATCACAGTCTGTAGTGGAGGATTGACTATTGTCCACAGCACCCTGTTTACTGAGACTCTCAGATAACATCGTACATGGCCCTCCACGAGAGGAGGGATACTTGTTGAAGGAGAGACATCACTGATAACTGGCAAAGAAAAAAATTGTCTAGTTACTGTACAAAAAAGTTAAATGTTATATGCAAAGCAGAGGCTTCAGTTTAGTATATTTGTCCATGTTTTCTAAATAACATTCATAGTGTAATTGAGAAAAACAGTCAGCTTGAGAAATAGTTTCAACTGTTGTCTCATTAAAAAAAACACACACATACACATTCCGTTTCATTATACAATTAGTTTTAAATGCCATTGACTAAAACTGTAAAATAAAAATAATAATAATCATAATAATAATAATATTCACAGCCCTTGACATGTGCAGGCTACATTTTTGCATGAAAGGTTACCATGTCATGAGATACCGAATACCTTAACATCTAATATATTTTATTTATCCTTTTGCAGACACAAAGTCAAAAGAATGCTAATTAAATTCAACGAAGTTTCAATCTTAAGCACACCATATGAATCACATAACCTTGCAGAGCAAAACCGATCAATAGAACGTGGAAAAGTCTCTGCAACACAGAACTTCCTGGCACTCGAGCGCAATGTTCTGATCTATAAGATCTATACACTTGAAACTATTATACATTAAATAAATCAGTAAATGAAGAACTCATTAATAATTATTTATTATTTCAGTTATCATTGTGTTTCTTTAAATCATAGTCAATTCATTACTTTAATCATTTTACTTCTACATTTTGACTTTAATTGAGTACAGCTTTGGGCAAGTGCACAATCAGGAGTGATATTTTGAATATGGTCATGTTAAGGCTCCATATTTTCCAATCATCTGTTTATAATTCAGTATTTTTTGGTTTTTACCAACATCCTCGGTGGATCTTTGTAATTTGTGTTACTTTTTAAACTTGCCAAATTCATTGAAAATTACAAATTTCATCAGTGTGTTGCTGAAATAGACCCATTTCTGGCCATTATATGATTTGATAACTGAAGTTACGGAGCTTATTTCTGGGGAAAATGGAAAGTAAAAAGTAAAAAATGCTTTGAAATATATTTTTGGTCATTACAGATTGATGTATGCTGAAATATGCAACACAAGGTGGCATTTAAATGTGTGAATGTCCATAAAAGACATAGCCTCCCTAGTACTCCTCTCTTGCTTAAACCAGCATAAAAAGAAAAAAAAAATCACTGTATCACATGGAATAAATGTATGATGAGACCACATAACTAAATAAATCATATACAGGTAACACCTCAGCGTACGTCGTTAATTGGTTCCAGCAGAAACGATGCAAGTCGAAAACGACTTAACTCGAAGTAGCTTGTTTCTAGGCTAGCCTAGGCTAGGCTACCAAATTTAATTGTATAATTATATATACATACATACATATACACATATACAGTTGGCCCTCTACTTACGAAATTAATCCGTTCCAGAGCCTTTTTCGTAACCTGGAGTTTTCGTAAGTAGAGGCGCATTTTACATGTAAAACGCGTGACTCGTTTCAAGGCACGCAAGACGACCCCATAAACCCTTTAAAAATGATAAAAGTACACCAATTTTGTATGAAATAGGTATGAAATGTGTTAAAAGTAAAAGAAATTATTTATTAAAGCATTTAAACATTTTATTAACATATTAAACCATTTTATTAACATATTTATTAATGAAACCATTATTAAACATTTTTTATTAACGCACATATACACAGACACAACACTGTCTCTCGTTCTCTCTCTCTGTCTCTCTCTCACACACACACACACACACACACGCGCACACACACACGCACACACACAAAAAAAACCTCTCTCTCTCTCTCTCTCTCTCTCTTTGAGTGGGGCGCTCTGCTGCAGCCAACGGAGCTTTTGAGATGGGTTGTTGTATTTAAAGCGGAATTACCAGTTTGAAAGATCTGAGGTCCGGATTCAATATTAACTTGCATCCTCAAGAGATCAGAGGGCCGGATTCAATATTAACCTGCTTCCTTGCAAGATTGGAGGTCTTGTCCCACGGAGCATTCTGTGCACGGAACATTTGTGGTGCCGCTCACTTCTGTGCACAAAAATGCTTCGTGGCCGAATGCGGAGCTTTTGAGACGGGGAGCGGTTCATCCGGACCTCCCCAAATAAGCTGCAATGAGTACAAAAAAAACTCATGAAACTCACGAACCAGCAGTACATCTCTCCTTTACCCAGTCACAGTATCTCTGCTTTTAATGCCTCCTTCTGCTTCAATATCATTTCGATTGTAGAGGGCTTTCGGCCATACTCTTTTGAGATTTTGCTCAACCTCATCCCACTTTCGTGTTTTTTTTTTTATCTCCTGCTTCACTTCGATTGATAACGGAGTCCGGTTCTTCTTTTCGGTGTCACCGGGAATCACTTTCTTGGGGTCCACAATGGATATCGAAATATAACGCTGCAATGAACACTCTTAAAAAAAACTCACAAGCCAACTGTCCTGTTCAACTCTACTTCACGCTTGTGACAAACAGAAAGTATGGGTAAAGAAATGGGTACAGTTCAGCTCCCTCCTGGCCAATGGGAGGCCAATGAGGCGGGATGTTGGGAGACAGCCAATGAGAGAGCAACTTGCGCATTGTTTAAATTTTTGAATGGTGCGTTTGAATGGCGCATTTGGCGCTTTTCGTAAGAAGAGGTTGTTTCGTATACAGGGGCGAAAATTTAGGAAAATGTTTTTTGTAACCTGGATTTTTCGTATTCAGAGTTTTTCGTAAGTAAAGGGCCGACTGTACTCTGAACTTTGAATATTTCCCTTTGTATAACCGGATATTACCTTGACTATTCGCTGTTTTACATTTGTGGTTTCAGTATTCACGGACTGCCGAGCAGCTCGCACGTGATTCAAATTCAGCCAATAGCTGTCCTCCTTCCTGCTGATTGGTTGAGGTGATGTAACGTCCCTTTTTCCTCATTTGCGCACAAGTTGGCAATGAGCCTTTTTTTTAGTGTGTTTTAATTACCAGTTAAGTTCCATGATGTCACTCAAACGCCTGCTTAAGCACCAGAAAAAGGCAATGAAGTTGGATGTCTCTTCTGAAGAAATAAGACTTTCTCCGGAAGAAACGACAGTTTCCTCTGAAGTCACGTCATTGCTGAAGAGGAATACAGTAATCCTTTGAACTGTTGTAAAACACTCCACTATTAAAGTCTTTTTTTTATTATTATTCCAGTGCATGACCTAAGGTAATGTTTAAAATGTTTGTGTGTTATATTTTATTTACTTTGGTGTAGCATGTTTCTCATTGTGTTTTGTTTATCCAATTTATTTACATTTCTTGTTCTTTTATGTCCTTTTTGTTATGGTCTGTGTTTTGAGGGACTTTGATTTTGGTGCTGTGCCTCTAACTAACTGTTTACTTCCTGAGGGCCGTAGCTGAGCTGCTCACCTGGATTCACTATTCTCATTTACTCTCAATAAACAAAAGCACGCTCAGCTCTTGCTCTTGTAAGCAACCTCTTCTTACGAAAAGCGCCAAACACGCCATTCAAAAATTTAAACAATGCGCAAGTTGCTCTCTCATTGGCTGTCTCCCAACATCCTGCCTCATTGGCCTCCTATTGGCCAGGAGGGAGCTGAACTGTACCCATTTCTTTACCCATACTTCCTGTTTGTCACAAGCGTGAAGTAGAGTTGAACAGGACTGTTGGCTCGGGAGTTTTTTTGAGAGTGTTCATTGCAGCGTCATATTTCGTTATCCATCATGGACCCCAACAAAGTGATTCCGGGTGACACCGAAAAGAAAATCGGGCTCCATTAGCAATTGAAGTGAAGCAGAAGACAATAAAAAAAAAATACGAAAGTGGGATACGGTTCAGCGAAATCGCAAAGGTGTATGACCGAAAGCCCTCTACAATCGGAACAATATTGAAGCAGAAGGAGGCATTAAAAGCAGAGATACAGTGAAGGGGTAAAGGAGAGATGTACTGCTGGTTCATGAGTTTCGTGAGTTTTTTTGTACTTATTGCAGCTTATTTGAGGAAGTCCGGATGAGCCACGCCCCATCTCAAAAGCTCTGCATTCAACCACAAAGCATTTTTGTGCACGAAAGTGGGCAGCGCCACAAATGTTCTGTGCACAGAATGCTCAGTGGGACAAGACCTCCAATCTTGCAAGGAAGCAAGTTAATATTGAATCCGGACCTCAGATCTTTCAAACAGGTAATTCCGCTTTAAATACAACAATCCATCTCAAAAGCTCCGTCGGCTGCGCGCTGCGTGTGAGCGGAGCCCGTATTTGGCAGAGCGCCCCACTCAAAGAGAGAGAGAGAGAAAGAGAAAGAGAGAAAGAGAGAAAGAGACAGAGTTGTGTGTGTGTGTGTGCATTTGCGTTAATAAAAAATGTTTAATGATGGTTTAATTACAATGTCATCTGCAAACATCATAGTCCACGGAGATTCTTGCCAAACTTCGTCTGTCAGCCTGTCCATCACCATAGCAAACAAGAAGGGGCTCAGAGCTTACCCTTGATGCAATCCAACCTCCACCTTGAACTCTTCTGTCACACCGACAGCACACCTCACCACTGTCTTACATCTCTCATACATGTCCTGCACCACTCTAACATACATCTCTGCCACTCGAGACTTCCTCATGCAATACCACAGTTCTTCTCTCGGCACCCTGTCATATGCTTTCTCCAGATCCACAAAGGCACAATGCAGCTCCTTCTGACCTTCTCTGTACTTCTCTATTAACATCCTCAAGGCAAACACTGCATCTGTGGTGCTCTTTCTTGGCATTAAACCAAATTGTTGTTCACAAATGCAGACCCCTGCCCTTAGTCTAGCTTCTACTATTCTTTCCCATAACTTCATAGTATGGCTCATCAACTTTATCCCTCTGTAGTTGCCGCAACTCTGCACGTCTCCCTTGTTCTTAAAAATGGGCACCAGCACACTTCTCCTCCACTCCTCCGGCATCTGCTCACTCTCTCGGACCTTGTTGAATGTTCTTGTCAGAAAATCTACTGCCACCTCTCCGAGACACTTCCATACCTCCACAGTTATATCATCAGGTCCAACTGCCTTTCCATTCTTCATCCTCTTCAATGCCCTCCTCACTTCACCCTTACTGATCTTTGCTACATCCTGCTCCTCAATGGTCACGTCTTCTACTCTTTTTTTCTCTCTCATTTTCCTCATTCATCAGCTCTTCAAAGTACTCTTTCCATCTTCCCAGCACACTTCTGGCATCAGTAAAAACATTTCCCTTTCTGTCCTTTATCAATCTAACTTGCTGCACGTCCTTCCCATCTCTAGCTCTCTGCTGTGCCAATCTGTATAGATCATTTTCTCCCTCCTTACTGTCCAACCTATCATACAAGTCATCACATGCCCTCCGTTTGGCCTTAGCCACTGCTACTTTCGCCTTACGCTGTGTCTTCCTGTACGCTTGTTTACGCTCTTCGGTCCTCTCAATGTACCACTTCTTCTTAGCTAGCCTCTTTCTTTTTACACACCTCCTGCACTTCCTCAGTCCACCACCAAGTCTCCTTATCTACTTTCCTTCCAGAGGACACACTAAGTACTCTCCTACCTATGTCCCTAATCAC
Organism: Plotosus lineatus; assembly: GCA_024760905.1. NCBI lineage: Eukaryota > Metazoa > Chordata > Actinopteri > Siluriformes > Plotosidae > Plotosus > Plotosus lineatus. Next base: position 35,959,051 of record CM045747.1, read on the forward strand.
ATTTGCTGGCTGTGGTTGTCCAGTCATTTGGAAGCACTTCCTGGCCACCCAAAGCCTGTTTCAACTCCTCTTTGAAGACAACACGACACTCTTCCTTTTTCAACTTCCACCACTTTGTCTTCTGCTCTGCCTTTGCCTTCTTCACCTTCCTCACCATTAGCGTCATTCTGCATACCACCATCCTATGCTGTTTGGCAACACTCTCACCCACTACTACTTTGCTGTCACTGACTTCCTTCAAATTACATCGCCACACAAGATGTAGTCTACCTGTGTGCTCCTACCTCTACCTTTATAAGTCACCCTATGCTCCTGTTTATTCTGGAATAAAGTATTCACCACAGCCATTTCCATCCTTTTTGCAAAATCAATCAACATCTGTCCTTCTGTGTTCCTGTCCTGGATACCAAACCTGCCCATCACTTCCTCGTCCCCTCTGTTGCCTGCACCAACGTGTTCACTGAAGTCTGCACCAAAAGACCACTCTTTCACCTCTGGGGTACTCTGCATCACTTCATCTAAGTCACTCCAGAATCTCTCCTTCTCTTCTCACTCACATCCTGCCTGTGGGGCATAAGCACTAACAATATTGAGCATCACGCCTTCAATTTCTAACTTGAGAATCATCACTCTGTCTGACACTCTTTTCACTTCTAGAACATTCCTGACAAACCCCTCTTTCAAGATGACTCCTACTCCATTTCTCTTTCCATCCACACCATGATAAAACAGCTTAAACCCTGCTCCTAAGCGTTTAGCTTTGCTACCTTTACACCTGGTCCCCTGAACACACAGTATGTCCACCTTCCTCCTCTGAATCATGTCAGCCAGCTCACTCTTTTCTTTGCATAGTTCCAACATTCAAAGTCCCTATTCTCAGTCCTAGACTCATGCCTTTCCTCTTCTCTCTCTGCCTAAGGACACGCCTCCTGCCTCTCCTTCTTCGCCGTCTTCGACCAACAGTAGTCCAATTTCCATCAGCACCCTGTTGATTGACAGCACTGATGGCGGTCGTTGTTAACCCGGGCCTCGACCGATCCGGTATGGGGGTAATACTTCTGATTTGCATCATAAAAGTTTGCCATTGGTTTTACATCGGATGCCCTTCCTGACACAACCCGGAGAAATGCAGAGGGCATAAGGGGGAGAGACACTGGTTAGTAAACCCCCCCCCCCCACCCGCATTTTTTTACTTTTACCTTTTTACTTTTAACACATATTTCATACAAAATTGGTGTACTTTTATCATTTTTAAAGGGTTTATGGGGTAGTTTTGGGAGCCTTGAAACGAATCACGTGTTTTACTAATATATGTAAAATGCACCTCTACTCATGAAAACTCCAGGTTACGAAAAAGGCTCTGGAACGGATTAATTTCGTAAGTGGAGGGCCAACTGTATAAGAGATTCCAGTCCGTCTCCAGGGTATTGGTTCCAGAACCCACACTGTGCATGGAGATGAGTCTGACTATATTTTGTTGGATCCACTCCAAAAACACACCAGCTGAGGCTTCATTCCCATCAGTGAGATAACACTGCATGTCCCAAGAGACAATTTATGATGCCAGGCATGAGCACACCCAGGCTCCCACCATCACCTGCTGCCCAGCACACGATGTAGCTGGCCTAGATCTTCCTCCGCACAGATTGTGGACCCTTCAGGTTAATCTTGGCTGAGCTCCAGCAGCCAACCACCTTCAACAGCTCACGATTAATACAAAACAGCAGAATCCAACAGTTTGTTCTTGCTAAACATGACTTTTGGTGAAAACAGATGGTCATTTGTGTCAAACCTGAATTACAAACAGAAACTATGCCCAAGTATTACATGGAACAGGCGGCTGAAAACTGCAGGGTCAATACGAGAAAAATTCAATTAAAAAGGGTCTTGAGAAAAAAGGGACATCAAAAAAATTGTTACCGTATATGTAATAAAAATTCCGATGTTAAAATCAAGACAGATCAGCTCAACTTAGTGAACAAGTACGTTATGTCAAGGAGGAATTCAAACTAATGACACAACACACATTGTGGAAAGATCCAATAAGCTGCAGATATCACTATCCAAGCTAAAAGTCCACTTTGGTACATGAACATATGAACCACAACCAGAATTAGAACACTCTGAGTACACTAGGAAAAGTGTACAAGATGGTTTTGAGGCCAACGATGTTGTATGGTTTAGAAACAGTGGCACTGAGGAAAAGACAGGAGGCAGAGCTGGAGGTAGCAGAGATGAAAATGTTGAGGTTCTCTTTGGGAGTAACGAGGATGGATAGGATCAGGAATGAGTACATCAGAGGGACAGCACATGTTAGAGGTTTTGGAGACAAAGTCAGAGAGGCTAGATTGAGATGGTTTGGACATGTACAGAGGAGGGATAGTGAGTATATTGGTAGTAGGATGCTGAGGTTGGAACTACCAGGCAGAAGGTTTAGAGGAAGACCAAAGAGAAGATTTATGGATGTGGTGAAGGAGGACATGAAGGTAGTTGGAGTAAGAGTAGAAGATGCAGAGGATAGGGTGAGATGGAGGCAGATGATTCGCTGTGGTGACCCCTGAAGGGAAAAGCCAAAAGGAAAAGAAGAGAGTACCATCCATATATACCATACTGCCATAGCCTGACATTGACACATTGATTCCAGATAGCTTGGAAGTTAAACTGAGAATGAAGGAACTCATAAGAAATTCAAAGGAACAAATGCAATAAATCCCACACCGTTTGTGTTCTCTGAACATTTATTGGTGTACATTGGGCTCCTACTAAGCTTGATATGGACTTCTTCAAGTCCCAAATCAGTGGCTCACAGCCTCTAAAAACATGGGTAAGATCATGCACTGAGAATTACAGGAATTTGAGTATTATTGCAACTCTGTCAAAGATCATGCCAGAATAGATGATAAAACATGATGCCAATGAAAATATTCTACTGCCATCACGGTTTGGATTTCATAGCGGTATGTCAACTAAAGATGCCATAACCACATTATGCTTCATTTTGAAAAGTCGGGTAAATCTGGAAAATGTCACAAACAATGGTCTTTAGTGCCAATGTAAAACAAGCTTAACGTCACTGGAAAGGCGATGTAAACACGTTCTCCAAAAATCTGGTGGAGGGTCCTCATGATTTGATTCTTTTTACTTATGAAAAGTATTATAAAAACATTGACAGTAAAATATGTTGAACATTATTTGAGAAGTACAGGACTTCAAGACATGTTCTACAAGAATCTCAGCCAAGTCTGGGGAAGGGTAGAGTACACCCTGAACAGGGCAAGGCCAACACAGCCATAATTAATCTCTCTCACACACACACACACACACACACACACACACACACACACAGGGGTGATTTAAAACTGTCGTCTAACGAGCATATCTCTGGGTCAGGAAAGAAAGTTGGAGTAACCAGAGGAAATCGATGCAAGCAATCCTAGGCTTAAACCCTGGATCTTCTTGCTGTGAGATGGATGTTCTGACCACTACACTTACAAGTGTTACATATTGGTGAAAACAAAGAGGGAAATAATGACAGAAATGAACAGACAAGCGCAGCACAAAACTTCTATAGTATTATGAGAAAAAAGACAAGTTTTTTTTTTTAATGCAAAATAAATTCAATAATAATAATAATACATTGCATGACACTAATGATGTTGCATTAGAACAATGCTTCACTGCCCTTAGTAGTCTGTGCAGCCTGGATGTGTTTAATCCGTTTACCGTAAATCCTATTGTAGACGAGCAATTCATTTTAAGTGTGGCGAGCGCGACCGTGTTTAGATGGCGTGACCGCAGGTACATCTTTATGCTTCCGGAAGATATTCCCCAGCTTTCTCGTGTCTTTATTAAAGTAACCGTAGAAGTATTTAATCTTTTAATAATAATTTTGTTGTGCTATTTTAGACTAATCTGTAGTATTAACTTGCTAATTCAAACTATATTTCCTTTCTAGTATTACCAAACCGACCAGCTCAGCTGGGTCATTATCGAGCCGGTAAATAACTAGTTACACTCGAATACCGAGTGATTATTTAAAAATAATTCACTATAATATTACAGAAGTAGGTGTTTTATAAAAGATACAGTACATATATAGCTGGGAGTCGATTAATTTATCTGAAAAGATGAGCGATCAACTGTCAAACCAGCCAATATGGAACCAGATCATCTCTGTGAACTCAGATCTAACGTACCTTTCGTTCTTTTACTTCCAAACCTGGTAGATTTTACCCTTTTGTTTTTCATCTCTTGAAGTTGAGAGCTTTAAGCTTCAGGTTATCATAATCCTTGGTCAACCTCTGTTTGCATAACGCAACTCGGCAACCAAAACAGAATCACAACTACCGCCTTCGACTTCTTCTAGCGACAGTTGGAAAAGACTGTCAAAATTGTTGATTACTGCCACCTTGAGGAAATCCGCGAATTAACACTAAATCGGAATACAAGAACTGAGTCAACATATTCACATCTTCTTCACTTCACATATCATCCGAGGATGTCGTTGGGGCACCTTCATGGCGATACTTGGGCTGATATGGCCTGGCGGAGCCCATCCCTCTCCAGGTCGTAGAAACCCGCTGACGGCTTTGCAGCCTACTCTTTACGAAAGTCAGCAATGGTTCTTTTAAATGCCTCTCACCATAGACAGTGAGAGACATGGCCTGCCTTTGATAACCCAGTTAGCTGCACTGGGTGGGACAGTGACAACCTTGTGGGGACTCAAACCCCCAACCTTAGGATCAGCGATCCTGCACCCGAACCACTAGACCACCACTGCCCCTATATTCACATCAAATACACACAAAGTAATTGAGAGAAAATATCATGTTCTCATATGAGAACAGTAAGATATCAACAGATTTATATATATATATATATATATATATATATATATATATATATATAAGGCCAAACAGAGGGCGTATGATGACTTGTATGATAGGTTGGATAGTAAAGAGGGAGAAAATGATCTATACAGGTTGGCACAGCAGAGAAATAGAGATGGGAAGGACGTGCAGCAAGTTAGATTGATAAAGGACAGAGAGGAAACTGTATTGACTAATGACAGAAGTGTGCTGGGAAGATGGAAAGAGTACTTTGAAGAGCTGATGAATGAGGAAAATGAGAGAGAAAAAAGAGTAGAAGAGGTAACCATTGAGGAGCAGGATGTAGCAAAGATCAGTAAGGGTGAAGTGAGAAGGGAATTGAAGAGGATGAAGAATGGAAAGGCAGTTGGTCCTGATGATATACCTGTGGAGGTATGGAAGTGTCTAGGAGAGGTAGCAGTAGATTTTCTGACAAGAACATTCAACAAGGTACTAGAGAGTGAGCAGATGCCGGAGGAGTGGAGGAGAAGTGTGCTGGTGCCCATTTTTAAGAACAAGGGAGACGTGCAGAGTTGCAGCAACTACAGAGGGATAAAGTTGATGAGCCATACGATGAAGTTATGGGAAAGAATAGTGGAAGCTAGACTAAGGGCAGAGGTCAGCATTTGTGAACAACAGTTTGGTTTCATGCCAAGAAAGAGCACCACAGATGCAATGTTTGCCTTGAGGATGTTAATAGAGAAGTACAGAGAAGGTCAGAGGGAGCTACATTGTGCCTTTGTGGATCTGGAAAAAGCATATGACAGGGTGCCTAGAGAAGAACTGTGGTATTGCATGAGGAAGTCTGGAGTGGCAGAGAAGTATGTTAGAGTGGTGCAGGACATGTATGAGAGATGTAAGACAGTGGTGAGGTGTGCTGTCGGTGTGACCGACTTAATTCAAGGTGGAGGTGGGACTGCATCAAGGGTCAGCTCTGAGCCCCTTCTTGTTTGCTATGGTGATGGACAGGCTGACAGACGAGGTGAGACAAGAATCTCCATGGACTATGATGTTTGCAGATGACATCGTGATCTGTAGTGAGAGCAGAGAACAAGTGCAGGAAAATCTAGAGAGGTGGAGGTATGCCCTGGAAAGGAGAGGAATGAAGGTTAGCCTCAGAAAATCAGAATACATGTGTGTGAATGTGAAGGACCCAGGAGAAACGGTGATGTTACAGGGAGCAGAGATAACGAAGGTGGAGGATTTTAAGTACTTAGGCTCAACAATCCAGAGCAATGGAGAGTGTGGAAAAGAGGTGAAGAAGCGTGTGCAGGCAGGCTGGAATGGTTGGAGAAAAGTATCCGTGTGATGTGCGATATGAGAGTGTCAGCAAGAATGAAGGGAAAAGTGTACAAGATGGTGGTGAGGCCAGCGATGTTGTATGGCTTAGAAACAGTGGCGCTGAGGAAAAGGCAGGAGGCAGAGCTGGAGGTAGCGGAGATGAAAATGTTGAGGTTCTCCTTGGGAGTAACGAGGATGGATAGGATCAGAAATGAGTATATCAGAGGGACAGCCCACGTAAGATGTTTTGGAGACAAAGTCAGAGAGGCTAGATTGAGATGGTTTGGACATGTACAGAGGAGGGATAGTGAGTATATTGGCAGTAGGATGCTGAGGTTGGAACTACCAGGCAGAAGGCCTTGAGGAAGACCGAAGAAGAGATTTATGGATGTGGTGAAGGAAGACATGAAGGTCATTGGAGTCAGAAAAGAAGATGCGGAGGACAGGGTGAGATGGAGGTGGATGATTTGCTGTGGCGACCCCTGAAGGGGAGAAAAGACCCCTGAAGCAGCCGAAAGTAAAAGAAGAAGAAGAAGATATATATACACTTGTTGCCCGACCGTGTAGGGAGGTGCTGGGGTTTGGTGACGATCGGCAATCCTTCGGTTTTGGGCCACTGTTCGTTCCGGGGCAGCACGTACTTCTTTCCTGACCCGGCGTGCTCTGTGAAACTGTGCCTGGACCGATCGAATGGCCACTTCGACCTCGACCTACCAGTGGAGGTGCAGATCAGAGAATTGTGTGCGTATTCGACCCATAGGAGGTGAGTGGCCCAGGAGGCTGGGAGGCGGGAGGCGACGCAGCGCAGGGAGGATCCGAGGCTTTGACTTGCTCGCTCCGCCTGCCCGTTCAACTAAGGATGGTAGCCAGAGGTCAAGCTGCAGGAGACTCCCAAGGTATCGCAGAACGACTTCTAAACTCTGGATGCAAACTGGGGGCCCCTGAAACGGGGTTTCTGAAACGAAGTCCTGTGGGATGCCATGGAGGCGAAACACAACACGGATCAGGAGACCAGCTGTTTCCATTGCCGAGGGGAGTTTGGGTAGGGCCACAAAGTGAACTGCCTTGTTGAACCGGTCCACTATTGTCAGGATAACAGTGTTGCCCTCAGACAGGGGTAAACCTGTGACAAAGTCCACCACAATGTGCGACCAGGGACGATGGGGAACGGGTAAGGGCTGGAGGAGACCCGTGGGTACACGATGGGAGGACTTGCTCTGGGCACAGGTGGCACAAGCTCCCACAAACTCCCTGGTGTCAGCTACCATCATCAGCCACCAGAAGCATTGTTGGACCAAGAAGTGAGTTTGGTGGGCTCTGGGGTGGCAGGCTAATTTTGAGGAGTGAGCCCAATGGAGTGCTGGGGTTCTGGCAGGCGGGGGAACATATAGTCGACCTTGGGGGCACCCAATGGGCTCCAGTTCCCCCTGATGGGCGTCCCGAACCAGCCGTTCTACCTCCCATTGGGCTGCTCCGTGTATACAGGAGGTGGGCATGATGGTCTCCATGGTAATGTCTTCCCTCGAGGAGAACTGCCTGGAGAGAGTGTCTGGCTTCGTATTCCGGGAGCCGGGTTGGTAGGTTAGTGTGAAGTTGAACCTTCCCAAGTAGAGTGACCATCGTGCCTGACGGGAGTTCAACCGCTTGGCTGTACGAAGGTAGGATAGGTTTTTATGGTTGGTCCAGACCACGAAGGGGTGGGCTGCCCCTTCCAGCCAGTGCCTCCACTCCTGGAGCATCAAGACCACCATCAGCAGCTCACAATTCCCAGCATCTTAATTCTGTTCAGCCGGGGACAAGCAACGGGAGAAGAAGGCGCATGGGTGTAGCTTCTGGTCTGTGGGAGACCGTTGGGAGAGGACTGTCCCCACCCCCAAGTCTGAGGCGTCGACTTCCACCACAAACTGCAGCGAGGGGTCCGGGTGGCTCAGTACGGGCGCATTGACGAATTTAGCCTTCAGCCTGTCAAACGCCTAACATCTTGGGTGATGTTAACTGTGTGAGGGGGGCTACTAGGCGACTGTAGTCCTGCACAAATCGGCGATAGAAGTTTGCGAACCCCAGGAACCTCTGCAGCTGTTTCCGTGTCCCCGGAGTCGGCCACTCCACCACTGCCTTCACCTTCGCCGGATCAGGTCTTATCTGCCCCTTCTCCATGATGAACCCCAGGAAGGAGACTGAGGAGACATGAAACTCACATTTTTCTGCTTTAACGAACAATCTGTTCTCCAGGAGCCTTTTGAGTACCATTCTCACGTGGCGGAGATGCTCGTCTTGGTCTCTAGAGAAGATCAGGATGTCGTCAAGCTACACGAATACAAAGTGGTTCAGCATGTCCCTAAGCACATCTTTGACCAGAGCTTGGAAAACCGCCAGGGCATTGGTTAGTCCAAATGGCATGACCAAATATTTGAAGTGCCCCCAGGGGCGTGTTGAAGGCTGTCTTCCACTCATTCCCCTCCCAAATTCGGACTAAGTGGTAGGCGTTTCTCAGGTCCAGCTTGGAAAAAACAGTAGCATCGTGGAGAGGGGTGAAGGCTGAGTCGATTAGAGGGAGAGGGTACTTGTTTTTTTATGGTGATATGGTTCAGGCCGGTGTAATCGATGCAAGGTCTCAGGGTCTTGTCTTTCTTTTCAATGAAGAAGAATCCAGCACCTACCGGGGAAGATGAGGTCCGAATGAGACCTGCAGCCAGCGGCTCGTTAATGTATGCCACCACGGTGTCTTTCAGTGGCTTCGAGAGGTTGTATAGTTGCTGAGAAGGGAACGTGGAACCTGGGAGTAGGTCAATGGCGCAGTCGTATGGTCGATGAGGAGGTAATGAGCGCGCCCGTTCCTTGCTGAAGACCTCTTGCAGGACGTGATATTCTTTGGGCACGCCGGCTAAGTCCAGATCCTCCAGGTCAACCGGGGTTTGTGAAGTTTGGGAAAGTACGGCTGCCATTAGGCAGTGTTGCAGACAGTAGTCACTCCATCTGCGTATGGTGAGGGTACGCCAGTCGATGTGGGGATTGTGGGTCTGCAACCATGGCCACCCCAACACTAGGGGAGAGAGAGGCAGGGAGAACAAACAGTTCCAAATATTCCTGGTGGTTACCAGACAAACTGAGCTTAACTGGCTTGGTCTAGTGCATGACGTGAGCTATGAGTCGGCCATCAATGGCCACTACCTCCTTGGGGGTCTCGAGTTCATACACGGGCAGGTCGTGGAGCTCAATCATCCCCAGATCAATAAAGTTAGCGTCAGAGCCTGAGCCAATGAATACGTCTACAGGATAAGAGTGTTGTGCGGAGTGTAGCGTACCTTGAGCTTTCAGGGTGCTTCCCGAGTGTCGTGGAGGATCCTATCGTGGCTTTCGGACCCTGCCGCGTGGGGCAGTGGGCGAGGTAATGGCCCTTCTCAGCGCAGTAGATGCAGAGACCGTTGGCCTGCCGCCGGTGCCTTTCCTCAGCCGTCAGTCTGATGCAGTTCACCTGCATGGGTTCTTGATCGTCATTCTTCATCAGAGGGGGAAATGGTGTGTGAGTTCGAGCTGGGGTCTCCTCGGGCCTCACGGAGTGGCTCGAGGACGGGTAGATAAACTTGGTCCCCTCCTCCCAGGACCTATCCCTCTCTCTCAGCCGGTTGTCCAGCCTGGTAGACAAGGCGATTAACTTCCAAAGAGTCGTTGTCTCATCTCAGGCCGCAAGCTCGTCCTTCAGCCTTTCAATAAGCCCCTGCAGGAGGGCCCCCCGGAGTGCAGGGTTGTTCCAGTTTCAATGGCGAGAATGCAGAATTGGATGGCGTACTCCGCCACCGACTATGGGCCTTGCCGAATTCGTGAGAGCTGGGAGCTCGCCTACTCACCTTTCGCCGGAAGATCAAAAACCTTCTTCATTTCTCGCATGAACTGGCCTAACTGGGAGCATAATTCCGGGGTATGGATGGCGACTGCTAATGCCCAGGACGAGGCTTGCTCCATGAGTAAGTTCATGATGAAGACGGTTTTTGCTTGATCGGTGTAGTATGTGAGCAACTGCTGGCTGAAGACGAGCAAACACCGATGAAGGAATCATGCGCAGGAGCCGAATACCTGGCTGGCGTGGGAATGAGTGGTTCTCGGTGCGCGGGGAGTATAGCTGGCGCTGCTGCCGAAGCGGAAAGTGAAGGGCGAGGGGGCGGGGACACGGCAGTGAGGTGAGTGGTGACGGCGTCCATCCTTCCGCCGAGCTGCGCCAAGCTGGTGGTTATGTGCTGGAGATTGTCCATCATCTGATGCAAGGTGGAGTTGTGTCGTCTCAGCAGGGTGCCCTGGTTGGACAGTGTCTGCTGAAGCTGCGTGGTCTCCGCTGGGTCCATGTTTCCAGTCAGAAGATTCTGTTAAGCCTGGGGTGTAGGTGTAGGACCCAGAGATGCAGGAGACCAAAAGAAGGTTCAACGATTTATTAAAAACTAGGTACTGTCAATCACTGGAATACTAAATCAATGAAACTGGTCGAGCACGAAGCAAGATACCAGAGGTCAAAGAGAAAGCAGAGGAACGGAATCATGGGGAAGACAATCTTCCGACATTGGAGGGAAGCACGCCACTCCCATTTATAGCTGGCTGCTTGCTGATTGCAGATTGGGACCAGGTGCGCTCTCCTGGAACTTGCCTACTGGCAACAGCCACGCCCTTCGCCAGCGCCTGCAATGACTAAAGAAATAATTAATTCTGCCAGCCAGCACAGACCATAACAAATAACAACATGCCTAAAACACTACAACAGGAAGGTGTTTTGGAAGCATTCGACCTGAGATTCCAAGCCACCTCAGCTGGCTTTCTCAAAATGGAGAAGCAGCAGTTCTTCTCTGAGCTCCTCCCGGATGGCTGAGCTTCTCACCCTATCTCTAATAGAGAGCACCGCCAACCTGCAAAGAAAGTTCATTTCAGACGCTTGTATCCGTGGTCTTGTTCTTTCGGTCACTGCCCAAAGCTCGTGGCCATAGGTGAGGGTTGGCTAGATCGACTGGTAAATCAAGAGCTTTTTGTCGTCCTGCTCAGCTCCCTCTTCACCACGATGGACCGGTACAAACTTAGCTTTACAGCAGAGACTGTAAATTCTATCCGCCTGTCAATCTCCTGCTCCATCCTTCCCTCACTCATGAACAAGACCTCAAGATACATGAACTACTTCACTTGGGGCAAGACCTCATTTCAGAACCGGAGGGTGCATTTCATCCTTTTCCGGTTGAAAACTATGACCTCAGAATTGGACGTGCTGATTCTCATCCTGGCCAGTTTGCACTCACCTGCTCCGATGAGAGCTTCAGGTCCTGGCTTGATGTGGCCAAAAGGAAAAGATCATTAGCAAAAAGCAGAAATGAGATCATATGACCACCAAACCAGAACCCCTCAATGCCTTGGCTTCACCTAGAAATTCTGTCCATAAAAATTATGAACCGAATTGGTGACAAAGGACAGCCCTGGTGGACTCCCACCCTCACTGGAAACAAATTCGACCTGTTGTTACCAATGTGGAAAAAAGCTCAGGTTCCAGTGATACATAGACCAAATGGCCCATAAGCTACCTTGGCAACCTCAGCCCCAGCGATGGATGGACCCCCACCCAAATTCACAGGGTCTTTTTCCTCCACAGAGGGCATGTTGGTGGGATTGAGGAGGTCCTTGAAGTATTCATTCCATCTCCTGACAACATCCCCCGTCAATATGAGCCGCTACCCTCTTCCATGCTAAACAGTATTTGTGGAGAACTGCTTTCCCCCTACTGTGATACTAGCATCGGTGCAAGTTTTCCGGCATATGCCGGAATTTCCTGTTTTCTCAAGACTTAATTAACTATCTGCTCGGATCGGCGCAATCTACCATGCATACTCAGTTAAGCAAAGAGAGTTGTAAAATGAATGAAAACCCAAATCCAGAAAAGAAAGAGAGCTCTCCGCTCTGCTGGTGATTCACATCAGCGTAGGCTGAGTACTGAACAAGTATTCAACGGCGCCCTTGCTCACTTGAAAGAATGAAAGTCCGGATAACCCACGCTGTGTCTCAAGCACAAGCAAGTGAACTACTTTCGGTGTAGCGCCTCACATATTGTAAGCATTGTTTGGCTGTTTTAAGCTTAAATGGTACCTGTACCCAAAATTTACAGCATTCAAAAAATATCCACTATACTTTATTCTTCTTTTCCTTTCGGCTGTTCCCTTCAGGGGTCGCCACAGCAAATGATCTGCCTCCATCTCTCCCTATCCTCTGCATCTTCTACTCTTACTCCAACGACCTTCATGTCCGCCTTCACCGCATCCATAAATCTTCTCTTTGGTCTTCCTCTGGGCCTTTTGCCTGGTAGTTCCAACCTCAGCATCCTACGACCAATATACTCACTATCCCTCCTCTGTACATGTCCAAACCATCTCAATCTAGCCTCTCTGACTTTGTCTCCAAAACATCTAACATGTGCTGTCTCTCTGATGTACTCATTTCTGATCCTATCCATCCTCGTTACTCCCAAAGAGAACCTCAACATTTTCATCTCTGCTACCTCCAACTCTGACTCCTGTCTTTTCCCCAGGGCCACTGTCTCTAAACCATACAACATTGCTGGCCTCATCACCGTCTTGTACACTTTTCCCTTCATTCTTGCCGATACTCTCCTATCACACATCACACCGGACACTTTTCTCCATCCATTCCAACCTGCCTGCACGTGCTTCTTCACCTCTTTTCCACACTCTCCATTGCTCTGGATTGTTTAGCCTAAGTACTTAAAATCCTCCACCTTCTTTATCTCTGCCCCCTGTAACCTCAAAGTTCCTCTTGGGTCCTTGTCGTTCACACACATGTATTCTGTCTTACTAAGACTAACCTTCAATCCCCTCCTTTCCAGGGCATACCTTCACCTCTCTAGATTTTCCTCCACTTGGTCTCTGCTCTCACTACAGATCACTATGTCATCTGCAAACATCATAGTCCATGGAGATTCTTGTCTAACCTCGTCTGTTAGCCTGTCCATCACCATAGCAAACAAGAAGGGGCTGAGAGCTGACCCTTGATGCAGTCCCACCTCCACCTTGAACTCTTCTGTCACACCGACAGCACACCTCACCACTGTCTTACATCTCTCATACATGTCCTGCACCACTCTAACATACTTCTCTGTCACTCCAGACTTCCTCATACAATACCACAGTTCTTCTCTCGGCACCCTGTCATATGCTTTCTCCAGATCCACAAAGGCACAATGCAGCTCCTTCTGACCTTCTCTGTACTTCTCTATTAACATCCTCAAAGCAAACACTGCATCTGTGATAAGATAAGATAAGATAAGATACAGCTTTATTAATCTCACAATGGAGAAATTCACTGTTACAGGCTCTTGAGGTACTATCAGTAGGGGGTGCAAAAATAGATACAAGTACGAACATACACACATACATATATATTATATAAGTAAATAAATAAATAGATACATAAATAGTATAAATTACTAAACAATAAAAGAAAAGAATGGAGCAACTTTATAGATTGGCCTATATTAAAGTGTAATGTATCTGAGTGCAGAGTAGATGGGTTGATATGGTTGATATGGTTCATAGTCAGTGGGGTAGATGTGGTTGATTAAAGTGCGCGGGGGTTTTTATTGCACATAACCGGTATTTTCACAGACAGTTACAAAGTGGCGTTGTACAGTCTGACAGCGGTGGGAATGAGCGACCTGCGGTAGCGCTCCTTCCTGCACTGAGGATGCCTCAGTCGTCCACTGAAGGAGCTGCTTAGTTCCTCGACAGTCTGGTGCAGTGGGTGAGAGCTGTTGGACAGGATGGATGTGAGCTTTGCTACCATCCTCCTCTCACTCACCTCCTCCACAGAGTCCAGTGGGCAGCCGAGGACAGAGCTGGCCCTCCTGACCAGCTTGTTCAGTCTCTTTCTGTCCCGCTCTGTGCTGCCCGGGGCCCAGCAGATGGCAGCGTAGAGGATTGCAGAGGCTACCACAGAGTCATAAAATGTCCTGAGCAGAGGTCTGCATATGCCGAAGGACCTGAGTCTCCTCAGAAGGTGGAGGCGACTCTGGCCCTTCTTGTACAGGGCGTTGGTGTTGTGGGACCAGTCCAGTTTATTGTTAAGGTGAACACCCAGGTACTTGAAACTGTTCACTGTCTCAATGTCTTGTCCCTGGATGTTCACTAGTAAATGTGTGTGTGTGTGTGTTTGAGTGCTTCTCCTGAAGTCGACCACCATCTCCTTCGTCTTCCTAGTGTTCAAGCACAGGCGGTTGCGCTCACACCAGTCCACGAAGTCGACGATGACCGACCGGTACTCCAGCTCGTTCCCCTCTGACACACGGCCCACGATGGCGGAGTCGTCCGAGAACTTCTGGAGGTGGCAGCTGTTTGTGTTATATATGAAGTCCGAGGTATAGATGTTAAAAAGGAAGGGTGAGAGGACGGTGCCCTGCGGTGCCCACGTGCTACAGACTACCACCTTTGACTTACAGCCGCGCAGCCGCACGTACTGTGGACGGTTAGTAAGGTAGTCAATAATCCAGGCAGCAAGATGCCCGTCCACTCCCACGTCCTCCAGCTTCCCCCGCAGGCGCGCTGGCCTGATGGTGTTGAAGGCGCTGGAGAAGTCAAAGAACATGACCCTCACAGCGCTGCCGGCGATCTCCAGGTGGGCGAGTGCCCGCTGCAGAAGGTAGATGACGGCGTCTTCTACTCCGATGTTGGGCCTGTAGGCAAACTGCAGCGGGTCTAGGGTGGGGCTCACCATAGAGCGGAGGTGTTCAAGGAGGAGCCTTTCCATGATCTTAATGAGGTGGGAGGTCAGGGCGACAGGTCTGTAGTGGGCTGGTTCCTTCGCTTGTGCTGTTTTGGGAACCGGAACCACACAGGAGGTCTTCCAGAGGACTGGAACCTTCTCCAGGCTGAGGCTCAGGTTGTACAGGTAGCATAGTACCACATAGAGCTGGTCTGCGCAGGTCCTCAGCAGCCCGGGACTGATGCCATCAGGTCCTTCAGATTTCCTCTGATTTAGTCGCCTCAGCTGTCTCCTCACCTGGTCTGATGTGAGGGAGAGGGGGGGCTGGGGTGGGCTGCAGAGGGAGGGGGATGTGTCTGTCGGGCTGTAGCAGTCAAGTGAAGTTGGCCTGGGGAGGGGGAGGTGTCAGCTGGTCTGGAGACGTGTGAAGAGGAGGAGGAACGGGAGGGGTGCAGAGGGGAGGGGAGAATCAAACCTGTTGAAGTAGCAGTTTAGTTCATCCGCCCAGCGCTGGTCACCATCAGCTGTCCCTCTGACACTCTGCCCAAATCCAGACATGGTCTTTAGTCCTCTCCAGACGTCCCGCACGTTGTTCTGAGCCGGCTTCTCCTCCATCTTCTTCCCATAGTCCTTCTTTGCCCTCCTGATCCTCCACTGGAGCTCACGCTGGACCTTCTTCTGCTCCTCTCTGTCCCCCGAGATGAAAGCCCTCTTTTTCTGGTTCAGGAGGACTTTGAGCTCAGGGGTGACCCATGGGTGGTTGTTGGAGAAGCACCGTACTCTCCGTGTTGGCACGGTGCTGTCCTTGCAGAAGTTCATGTAGTCGGTGATACAGTGTGGTGCTCTTTCTTGGCATGAAACCAAACTGTTGTTCACAAATGCTGACCTCTGCCCTTAGTCTTGCTTCCACTATTCTTTCCCATAGCTTCATTGTATGGCTCATCAACTTTATCCCTCTGTAGTTGCCACAACTCTGTACATCTCCCTTGTTCTTAAAAATGGGCACAAGCACACTTCTCCTCCATTCCTCTGGCATCTGCTCACTTTCTAAGACCTTGTTGAATATTCTTGTCAGAAAATCTACTGCTACCTCCCCTAGACACTTCCATACCTCAACTGGTATGTCATCAGGGCCAACTGCCTTTCCACTCTTCATCCTCTTCAATGCCCTCCTCACTTCTCTCTTACTAATCTTTGCTACTTCCTGCTCCTCAACGGTCACCCCTTCTACTCTTTTTTCTCTCTCATTTTTCTCATTCATCAGCTCTTCAAAGTACTCTTTCCATCTTCCCAGCACACTTCTGTCATCAGTCAATACATTTCCCGCTCTGTCCTATATCATCTTGAAGAAAGTATTTACCACAGCCATTTCCATCCTTTTTGCAAAATCGATCAACATCTGTCCTTCTGTGTTCCTGTCCTGGATACCAAACCTGCCCATCACTTCCTCGTCTCCTCTGTTGCCTGCACCAACATGTCCATTGAAGTCTGCTCCAATGACCACTCTTTCACCTCTGGGGGTACTCTGCATCACTTCATCTAAGTCACTCCAGAATCTCTCCTTCTCTTCTAGCTTACATCCTGCCTGTGGGGCATAAGCACTAACAACATTGACCATCACGCCTTCAATTTCTAACTTGAGACTCATCACTCTGTCTGACACTCTTTTCACTTCTAGAACATTCCTGACAAACCCCTCCTTCAATATGACTCCTCCATTTCTCTTCCCATCCACACAGTTAAAACAGTTTAAACCATGCTCCTAAGCTTCTAGCCTTTCTACCTTTCCACCTGGTCTCCTGAACACACAGTATGTCCACCTTCCTCCTCTGCATCATGTCAGCCAGCTCCCTATCTTTTCCTTGCATAGTTCCAACATTCAAAGTCCCTACTCTCAGTCCTAGGCTCACGCATTTCCTCTTCTCTCTCTGCCTACGGACACGCCTCCCGCCTCTCCTTCGACGTCTTCGACCAACAGTAGTCCAATTTCCATCAGCACCCTGTTGGTTGACAGCACTGATGGTGGTCATTGTTAACCCGGGCCTCGACCGATCCGGTATGAATTCTGTATTGATCATTTGCATTTTTAAATGTGGCAGAAGTTTTACGCCGGATGCCCTTCCTGTCGCAACCCTCTGCATTTATCCGGGCTTGGGACCGGCATAAGGGGGAGAGACACTGGTTAGTGCCCCCCCCCCCCCCCCCCGCCTCATGGCTGCATAGATCCACTATACTTTATTATTAACTTATAAATAAACTACCGACATCACGCGATGTTTAAAAGTCCGCATTTCCTTTTCTTCTATATGACATTCCTTGCTCACGAAGGTTGAGCGTGCGGACATGTTAAAGGGTTAAAGGTCATTGTGACATAACATCGTTGACAGTCGTATAGCCAATTGCAGAATGTCAGTATATTTTCCTCAAGCAATTCATGTTCTTTACAGCAATAGCACTCCTGATTGGTTTTTTGATGAGCACATTGTCCACAAGAGCACCAAATATTTGCTGGTTGTTTGCTACGATTTTCCCATGTAAGAGCTTCTGCCGACTCTCCAATATCGTCCTCCGAGTCGTCACTTTCCTGGTCCGATTTCACTAAATGTGGATAGTCTTTCTTCACTGGTTCATATAAATAACCTTCTAATCCTTCTACGAAACTGTCTTCATCCATGGTTTAAAAAAACTACTATAATGTCTGTTTTTTGCAAGTTTCCGTGAGCTTGTGTTGTATATGTCAGGGAAATAGCCTCACGTTTACACTGCAATCTCGCAGTTCCGGTAGAGGCTTTGTCAACGATATGACGTCACTTCAAATGCGCCGTTTGAAAACTCCTGTGCTCTGAAGCTTGACGTTAGTGAAGCCCTAAAATCGCTTAAAGCTGATTTGTGAGAGAATATAATAAACACCTTATAGGTGTATTGTCACTAGGTATACACAATACATCAAATTAGGTATATGAGCGCTTTCACTACAGGTACCTTTTAATGTAAAGTGACTCGGCTCAGCTTCATGTAAAGTGACCATCCGTCGACCATTGGAACCATTTACAAGCAGAAAAATCGCATCACAAAGAATGTTAAAGGTTATATTTGATACTGTATTTGATATTTGATTAGTGAATTTGATTAAAATTTATCTATTTGAAATTATTTTGCTTGAATTTAATTTATTTGAAATTAATGTTGATATTATTGGATATATTTGATATTATTTTACAATGTTATGTTTATAATACGGCAGTGGTGGTCTACATACATACAAGGTACCAACAGACAGACAAGGTACCTACAGACAGACCAGGTACCTACAGACAGACCAGGTACCTACAGACAGACCAGGTACTGACAGACCAGGTCCCAACAAAGATACTAAGGACATACATACATACCAGGTACCTACATAGATACAAGGTACTGACAGACAGACAAGGCACCTACAGACAGACCAGGTACCTACAGACAAACCAGGTATCTACATACATACCAGGTACCAACAGAAAGACAAGGTACCGGCATACAAACCAGGTACCTACATACAGAACCGATACCTACATAGCAGGTACCTACATAGATACCAGGTACCTACAGACATACCAGGTAGCTACATACCAGGTAATTACATAGATACTCGGTACCTACAGACAGACCAGGTACCTACATAGATACTATGTACCTACAGACAGAGCAGGTACCGACTTACTTACCAGGTACCTACATACATATCAGGTACCTACAGGCAGACCAGGTACCGACAGACAGACCAGGTAACGACACATAGACCAGGTATCTACATACATACCAGGTACCTACATACATACCAGGTATATACAGACAGGCCAGGTACCTACAGTCCAACCAGGTAGCTACATACATACCAGGTATCGACATAGATACTAGATACCTACAGACAAAGCAGGGACCTACATACATACGAGGTACCTACAGACAGGCCAGGTACCTACAGACCGACCAGGTACCTATATACATACCAGGTACCTACAGACAGACCAGGTACCTACATACCAGGTACCGACATAGATACTAGGTACCTACTTACATGCCAAACATCTACATGCATACCAGACATCTACATAAATACTAGGTACCTACAGACAGACCATGTACCTACATACATACTAGGTATCTACATACCAGGTACCTACAGACAGACTGGGTACCTACATACCAGGTACCTACATACCAGGTACTGACAGAGAGACCAAGGACCAACAGACAGACCAGGTACTTACAGACAGACCAGGTACCTACATACCAGGTCCCGACAGAGAGACCAAGTACCTACAGACAGACCAGGTACCTACATACCAGGTACCTTCATACCAGGAACCTACATACATACCAGGTACCTACATACCAGGTACCGACATAGATAATAGGTACCTACATACATACCAGACATCTCCATACACACCAGACATCTACATAAATACCAGGCACCTACAGACAGCCCAGGGACCGACATACATACAAGGTATCTACATCCCAGATACCAACATAGATACTACGTAGCTACATGCATACCAGGTACCTACATACATCCCAGGTACCTGCATACACACCAGGCACCTACATAGCAGGTACCGATAGACAGGCCAGTTACCTACAGACAGACCAGGTACCTACATATTTACAAGGTACCGACATACATACCAGGTACCTACATTCCAGGTACCTACATAGATACTAGGTGCCGACAGACAAAGCAGTTACCTACAGACATACCAGGTACCTACAGACAGACGAGGTACCTACATACATACCAGGTACCTACACACATACCAAGTACCGACAGACAGAGCAGGTACCTACATAGATACTATATATCTACAGACAGAGAAGGTACCGACATACTTACCAGGTACCTACATACATACCAGGTACCTACAGGCAGACCAGGTAACGACAGACAGACCAGGTAGCGACACAAAGACCAGGTACCTACATACATACCAGGTACCTACAGACAGGAAAGGTACCAACAGACAGACCAGGTACCTACATACCAGGTACCTACATACATACAAGGTACCAACAGACAGACCAGGTACCTAAAGACATACCAGGTACCTACAGACAAACCAGGTACTTACATACATTCCAGGTACCGAGATACCAGGTAGCTACATACCAGTTACCTATAGACAGACCAAGTACCTACATACACACCAGGTCCCAAAATACCATGTCCCGATAGACAGATCAGGTACCTACAGACAGACCAGGTGCCAACATACCAGGTACCAACAGAGAAATTAAGTATCTACATACATACCAGGGACCTACATACATACCAGGTACCTACAGACAGACCAGGTACCTACATAACAGGTTCCAAAATAGATACTAAGTACCTACAGACAGACCAGGTATCTACATACACAACAGGTACCTACATACATACCAGGTACCTACATACATACCGGGTACCAACATACCAGGTACCGACAGACAGATCAGGTACCTACAGACAGACCAGGTGCCAACATACCAGGTACCAACAGAGAAACTAAGTATCTACATACATACCAGGGACCTACATACATACCAAGTTCCAACATACATACCTGGTACTGATAGAAAGACCAGGTACCTACAGAAAGACCAGGTACCTACATACATACCAGGTACCTACATACAAACCAGGTACCGACAGACAGAGCAGGTACCTACATACATACCAGGTTCCTGCAGACAAACCAGGTACCTAACTAGACACTCGGTACCTAAAGACAGACCAGGGACCTACATACATACCAGGTACCTACATACCAGGTACCTACATAGATACTATATACCTACATACAGAGTAGGTACCTGCATACATACCAGGTACCGACATACATACCAGGTACCTACATACATACCAGGAACCTACATACATACCAGGAACCTACATCCATATCAGGTACCCACATACCAGGTACCGACAGATCGACCAGGTACCGACAGACAGACCAGGTACCTCAAGACAGACCAGGTACCGGCATACATACCAGGTACCGGCATAGATACTAGATACCTACAGACAGAGCAGGTACCAACAGACCGACCAGATACCTACAGACAAACCAGGTACCTACATACATACCAGGTACCTACAGACAGGCCAGGTACCTACAGACAGGCCAGGTACTGATAGACAAACCAGGTACCTACATACATACCAAATCCCTACATACATACCAGGTTCCTACATACCAGGTACCGACAGACAGACCAGGTACCGACAGAAAGACCAGGTACCTACATACATACCAGGTAAATACATACATTCCAGGTACCTATATACATACCAGGTACCGACAGACAGAGCAGGTACCAACAGAGATATGAGGTACCTACAGATAGACCAGGTACCTACATACTTACCAGGTAACGACATATATACCAGGTGCCTACAGACAGACCAGGTACCTACAGACTGACCAGGCACCTACATACATACCAGGTACCGACCGACATACATACCAGGTACCTACATACCAGGTACCTACACACATACCAAGTCCGGACAGACAGAGCAGGTACCTACATACATACCAGGTACCTACAGACAGACCAAGTACCAACAGAGATACGAGGTACCTACAGAAAGACCAGATACCTACATACTTACCAGGTAACGACATATATAACAGGTACCTACGACAGACCAGGTCCCTACAGCCTGACCAGGCACCTACATACATACCAGGTACCTAAAGAAAGACCAGGAACGACATACATACCAGTTACCTACATACATACCGGGTACCTACATAAATACCGGGTACCTTCATAGCAAATACCTACAAAGATACTGGGTACCTACAAACAGAGCAGGTAAAAACATACATACCAGGTACCTACCTACATACATACCAGGTACCTACATACCAGGTACCTACACACATACCAAGTCCGGACAGACAGAGCAGGTACCTACATACATACCAGGTACCTACAGACAGACCAAGTACCAACAGAGATACGAGGTACCTACAGAAAGACCAGGTACCTACAGCCAGACCAGGTACCGACAGACATACCAGGTACCTACATACAGACCAGGTACCTATAGAAAGGCCAGGTACCTACAGACCGACCAGGTACCTACATACGTATGTAGGTACCTGGTATGTATGTCGGTACGTAGTATCTCTGTTGGTACCTGGTATGTCGGTACCTGGTCTGTCTGTAGGTACCTGGAATGTATATAATAGGTACCAACAGAGATACTACGTACCTACATACATACCAGGTACCTACATACATACCAGGTACCTACAGACCAACCAGGTACCCACAGACAGACCAGGTAGCGACATACCGGGTACAAACAGACATACTAAGTACCTACATACATACCAGGTACCTACATACATCCCAAGTACCGACAGACAGAGCAGGTACCTAAATACATACTAGGTACCTACAGAAAGGCCAGGTTCCAACATAGCTACTAGATACCGACAGACAGACCACGTACCTAAATACATACCAGGTACCTACTACATAGCAGGTACCTACATACCAGGTACCTACACAGATACCAGGTACCGACATACATACCAGGTACCGACATACATACCAGGAACTGACATACATACCAGGTACCTACATACCAGGTACCGACATACAGACCAGGTAACGACAGACAGACCAGAAACCCACATACATACCAGTTACCGACATAGATACTAGGTACCTACAAACAGAGCAGGTACCTACATACATACCAGGAACCTACCCACATACCAGGTACCGACAGACAGACCAGGTACCGACAGACAGACCAGGTACCGACAGACAGACCAGGTTCTCCAGACAGACAAGGTACCTACAAAAATATCAGGTACCGACATAGATAGTCGATACCTACAGACAGAGCACGTACCTACAGACAGACCTGATACCTACAGACAAACCAGGTACCTCCATACATACCAGGTACCTACAGACAGGCCAGGTACCTACAGACCGACCATGGACCAAGAGACAAACCAGGTACTTACATACCAAATCCCTACATACATACCAGGTTCCTACATACCAGGTACCGACAGACCAGATACCGACAGAAAGACAAGGTACCTACAAAAATACCAGGTACCTACAGACAGACGAGGTACCTACATACATTCCAGGTAGCTACATACCCGGTAACTACAGACAGACCGGGTACCTAAATACACACCAGGTCCCTACATACCAGGTCCCGACAGAATGACCAGGTACCTAAAAATAGACTATGTACCGACATACCAGGTACCAACATACAAACCAGGTACCCACATACATAACAGGTACGTACATAACATACGAGGTACCTACATACACACCAGATCCCAACATACCAGGTCCTGACAGACAGACCAGGTCCCAAAGACAGACCAGGTACCTACATACCAGGTTCCAAAATAGATACTAAGTACCTACAGACAAACCAGGTACCTACATACCATGTACCTACACAGATACTAGGTACTTCAAGATAGAGCAGGTACCTACATACATACCACGTACCTACAGACAGACCAGGTACCTACATACCAGGTACCTCCATTTGTACTTGGTACATACATACATACCAGACATCTACATACATACCAGGTACCTACATACATACCAGGTACCTACAGACCAACCAGGAACCTACAGACAGACCAGGTACCTACATACCAGGTACCAATAGAGATACTAAGTACCTACATACATACCAGGTACCTACATACAAACCAGGTACCTACATACATAACAGGTACCTACATACCAGGTACCTCCATACATACCAGGTACTGACATACAAGGCGCAGGGGATGTAGGCCGTGCAGCCGGCTGGTGCAATTGCCTCATCGGGTGTACTCTCCTCGAGCCATATTTCACAGAAACACAGCATGGAGCAGTCTTGTAGATCCCTCTGCGCTGCAATCTGAGCATGAAAGCTTGTCCATCTTGTTTCGCAGGGACTGAACATTTTCAAGCAGTATGACCGGAAGTGCTAACCTTCCACTTCTAACCAAGTGCTGGAGACTCTCAGAACTCCCCCTGGGCTTATAGTTATCCAGGGTGCGGCTATCATTGAGCTACCATAGCATATTAGCTCAGGATAGAAGTTGAGCATGTTCAGTTCTACACGCCCGAAGACTCCGATCTCATAGCTGTAGTAGGGTCGACCGGTCATAGACGAGCATAGTGCAAAACATGAACAAACAAAACAACAAATAAAACAAATTAGAACGAATAAAGAAACAATTTGACTTTGAGAACTCTGCAATGTCGCCCTCTAGGCAGCGCCATCTTGGAGATGTCACGTTCAATGCAAAATGACATGAAGCGTAATAAAGTTTATCCTTTTGGTATTGTTTGTTAAACATGCTACAGAACATAAAATCTCTCACACACAAACATTCTAAATAGTAACTTACATACTGTACTGGAATAATAATTGAAAAAGACTTTAATACAACAGTTCAGAGGAAACTGTTGTTTCTTCAGGAGAAAGTCTTATTTCTTCAGAAGAGACATCCAGCGTTTTCTATCGCTTAGCCAGAGAAGACGCACAGCGTTTGAGTGGCATCATAGAGCTTAACTGGTACTTAAAATGCATTAAAAAAAGAGGCTCATTGACAACTTGTGCGCGAATGAGGAAAATGGGGCGTTACAACATCTCAACCAATCAGCAGGAAGGAGGACAGCCATTGGCTGAATTTGAGTGACCTGTCAGTTGCTCAGCAGTCTGCGCATACTCAAACCATGAGTGCAAAAGCCCTAATAGTCAAGGGCATACCGTACATGAATAAAAGTGAAAAGATTTGTGACATTACATAAGTTTATAGAAGCAATGCAGTGGTGAATGTATGCTTGAGTATGGTTAACGGTTATTTTATAAAATATTTTTCTTTTATTTCTTATAACAGGCTATATGACTGAGCTTAAATATCTCACTGTAAACAAGTTCTTTAGCATCTTTGCAGGTAATCGAGGCAGCACGTGGTAAGAGGTTTTTACCTTATTAGTATTATCATCATTATTATTGTTGTTGTTGTTGTTATTGTAAGACAATTTATTCATTCATTCATTCACTTTCTGTAACTGCTTAATCTTAATTAGGGTCGTAAGGAGGCTGATGCTCATTCCAGCCAACTCTGGGTGAGGGCAGAGTACACCCTGGACAGCTTGCCAGGCCACCGCAAGGCAGAAACACGCTGATGGCTATGCAGACTACTCTTGTCAAAAGTCAGCAATGGTTCTTTTACGTGCCTCACACCATAGATAGTGAGAGATATGACAGGCCTTTGATAACCCAGTTAGGTGCAGTGTGTATGTGTGTGTGTGTGTGTGTGTGTGTGTGTGTGTGTGTGTGTGTGTGTGTGTGTGTGTGATTCTAAAATTAGAAATTAAAACTAATATCTTTATAAACAATGAATGAATCCTGTCAGTGAATAATATGTACAGTATTAACAATATGATGAAAAGTAGAATTTAAATGGGCCAGATTCAGAAAAAATGTACATAGCAACAGTAAAGACATTTTCTAAAGAAAGGCCATGTTTATGCATTAAGTTTAAAACAATTACATTATATGAAATACACATAAATTGATAGATAATATTGTTTTCTGTATATAACTGACCAAAATTCTCGCATAACATCACAGTGAAATGACAAGCTTTCATTTTGATCATTTTGACCACTGGTAAAGGTCATTTTATACTTGAGGTTCCTATGAAAAAGATTACTTATTTGTGATTGGTAATGTAAAAAGACAATAAAGCTCATAAATACTGAAATTCATATGCTATCTTTAATCTTTGCTTTCAACTTAATGCATAAAAAGTTTTTTTTTTTTAGAAAATGCCCTTACTGTTACTGTGTATATTTTTATGAAAAAGGTCCAAATGTAGTGCAAAATGTGTGAATGTTGTTTCCATACAGTGGTGTTTGTACAGTTTAATGGCCACAGATATGAATGATTCCTATGTCATCCAGTGTGCATTTAGCTGGTATCAGTCTTTCACCGATCAGCTCCTGTGACTGATCAGCAAGTTGTGAAGCAGGTATTGTTCGGCATTGTCTTTATTTTGGATAACATTTGCCTCTTCAACACCACAGTCAGGGAGCCCAGGTCCATCCTCACAACATTACTGGCCGTGGGAATCAGTTTTTTTTTTTATTATTTTGTTGGAATCATAAACCCTCAGCCTGCTTCCCTTTAATGCCACAGATACAGATACACTCATACAACAGCCAAAGCAGTGTTCACCAGACGTCAAACAACCTTAGCCCCCAAAAAAAAGGAGACTCCTCTATATGAACTTTAAAGTATTTGCAATCCTCCACCACTTGACACCATAGATGGACACCACAGTTTGGATCGCCTAAAACCCCCAATCGGTTCCTTGCTCTTTGTCACATTAAGCAGCAGATGATTCTGCTCACACTATGTGAGGAGTCTCCTCACCTCCACTGATACATCCGACGACAGCAGGGTGATCAGAAAACTTCTGAAGATGACAGGTCTCTGTGCAGTAGCTGAAATCAGTCATGTAAAAGGTAAAGAGTAAAGGGAATGGTCCCTTGTGATCCTCTGGTGTTGCTGAGCATTGTGTTCAACACGCAGTGCTGCAAACACACAGACTGTGGTCTTCTAGTCAGGTAGTCCACAATCCAGGACACAAGAGAGACATACAAATGCATCGTTGTCAACCTCTCACTCGGGAGGGATGGCCTGATGGAATGCACTGGAAAAGTTTAAAACCTTGACTGGCTGGCTGGTCCAGGTGAGTGTAGATATACAGTTAGGCAGGTCCAGGTGAGTGTAAATATACAGTTATGCAGGTCCAGGTGAGTGTAGATACAGTTAGGCAGGTCCAAGTAAGTGCAGATATATAGTTAGGCAGGTCCAGGTGAGTGTAGATATACAGTTAGGCTGGTCCAGGTGAGTGTAGATATACAGTTAGGCTGGTCCAGGTGAGTGTAGATATACAGTTAGGCTAGTCCGGGTGAGTGTAGATGTACAGTTAGGCTAGTCCAGGTGAGTGTAGATGTACAGTTAGGCAGGTCCAAGTGAGTGTAGATACAGTTAGGCTGGTCCAGGTGAATGTAGATACAGTTAGGCAGGTAGATAATGACATTGATAATGAGATGGGGTAGGTAATGAGACTAAAGGGATTCCAGATGTGGTCTAACCATTGGGTGGCATTGAAACAGGATGAGTCTCTCGAGAGTCGTGACATGAAATCAGTACCATGAGTTTGTAGTCCTGGGGCCACCTGGAAGCGGTGTCTTTGGTATCGGCTCACCATGAAAATGTAATATCTTCTCTTTTCGGCTTTTTCCCATTCTCGAGACTCGCCACAGTGAATCATCTGATTCCCACATTTGATTTGCCATGGGTTTTTAAGTCAGATGCCCTTCCTGACACAACCCTTTCTCAAGGGACAGAAACACGCTGACGGCTTTGCAACCTACTCTTTATGAAAGTCAGCAATGGTTCTTTTACATGTTTCTCACCATAGACAGTGAGAGACATGGCCGGCCTTTGATAACCCAGTTGGCTGCACTGGGGGGGACAGTGACAACCCTGTGGGTACTCGAACCCCCAACCTTAAGATCAGCGATCCTGCGCCCTATCCACTAGACCACCACTGCCACCACCACGAAGATGTAATATAAGATTTGTATAGCGCTTTTTGCAATTAACATTGTCACAAAGAAGCTTTACACAGTAAACATAGGACTTTACAAAGTACAAAATAATTTGAACATTCTCTATAACCCCTACACATTCCAATGAGCGTCACCTACGGCGACGGTGGCAAGGAAGAACTCTCTCAGTTAGCGTGAGGAAGAAATCTTGAAAGAAGCCAGGCCCAAAAGCGAAACCCATCCTCATTTGGGTGAAACCATGAAGATACAAAATATATGAGAAATTTCTTTACAGTACAAAATGTAGTCCAGTTGATTATATAGCTGTATATTCTAAATAATTGTGGGGAATAAAGTTAATATCACCAGCAGTGAAAAGTCATGTCCACAGTCTGTTAGTGCACACCTGGGTCCATCTAGGTCTTCATCAGCAGGAAGGAGGGGCTTCCACGATAAGAACTCCAGTAGGCTTCAACACATGAGAATGGATCACAGGACTCAGAAAGCAGAAGGAACAGGATCACTGACCTCCCAGAAAAAGAATGTGTACCTCAGCAAAAACAGAGTGAGAGAGAGCGAGAGAGGTTGTTAGGTGTACTCACAATAGTGTAATGTAAATAGAATAGTTTATTATTGCTGAGTGCAGCAGGGACTCTGGCATGACCAACTATCACAGCATAAATAAAAGAGAGAGAACCAAAAGGAAAGCAGGTATGAGAGCATCTGTACATTGGGGCAATCAGTCACTCCACTGTTGATGGACATGGTGAGCATGCAGAGTGGAGGAGTGACAGCATCCCAACATCACAGTTTACCACAACTTTCTATGACCGAGACCCCCAGATCTGCTTCTTTACCTAATAAAAGTATTTTAACTAAATGCTCCACTAAACAAGTGAGTTTTCAGCCTTGTGTTAAAAACAGAGACTGTCTGAATCCCAAACATTAGCTGGAAGGTTAATTTCATAACTGTGGTGCTTTGTAAGAGAAGTGCAGTAGTCTTCATTATTCGAGGTATCACTAAGCATCCTGCACCTTTTGATCTAAGGGGGCGTGCTAGATAATAAATGACAAGAAGTTCACTGAGATAATGTGGTGCAAGACCATCGAGTGCTTTATAGGTTAAAAGTAATATTTTATATGCTATGTGAAATTTAACTGGGAGCCAGTGCAGGTCAGAATGAGATGTTTGTGTCTTCTGGTTCTGGTAACGACTCTCATCGGTGCATTTTGGACTAACTGGAGCTTGTTTATAATGAGCTCCTCTTAGAACAACCAGACAGTAATGCATTACAATAATCTAATCTCAAGGTTAAAAAGAAGGCATGCACAGATTTTGTTTCATCATCCAGTGGAATCATATTTCTTAATTTACCAACATTCCTGAAACAAAAGAAGGCCGCCCAAGTAATATTATCTACATGAGCGTCAAATGAAAGACCAGGGTCAGTGATCACTCCAACGTCCTTTACTGCAACACATGATAAAACTGAAACACCATGCAAACTTACTACATTATCAGAAACCTTATTTCTAGCTAAGATCCAAGTACAAGTACTTCTGTCTTATCAGAGTTTGAAGTAAGAAAGTTAGTAAGCAACCAGTGTTTAATGTCCTTTACACACTTTTCAACTTTTATTAAGTTGTTGTCCCTCATCTGGCTTTGCTGAAATATATAACTGTCTATCATCAATGAAAGCGAATACCATGACCACAAATGATATTACCCAAAGGGAGTATGTATAGAGAGAGAAAAAGCAATGGGCATATGACAGAACCTTGTGAAACACCAAACTTAACATTAGAAGGTACAGAGAAATCAAGATTCACATCTACAAACTGATAAGGGTCAGATAAATAAGATTGAAACCAGTAGAGGGTGGTTCCCTTAACCCCAATGACATTTTGTTATTTGTCAATGAGAATCATGTGATCAATAGTGTTGAAGGCTACACTAAGCTCAAGTAACACAAGTAGGGAGACACAGCCGTGGTGAGAGGCCACGAGTAGGTTATTTACGACCTTAATGAGCACTGTCTCTGTGCTATGATGAGGCCTAAATCCTGACTGATACATTTGATGAATGTTATTCCTCCAAAGATGTCAACATAACTGCTTCACTACTGCTTTTGTAAGATCTTTGAGATGGGGGGGGGGTATTGGTCTATAGTTGGACAGCTAGTCTGGATCAAGATCAGATTTTTGTTTTTTTTTTAATCAGAGGTTTGATAACTGCTAGTTCAAAGTATTTAGGTACATGACCAGTGCTAAGAGAAGAATTTACAGGTAGTGTCCAACTTACAACCACATTTGGTTCTAACCAACAGGTTATAAGACAGTTTGGATATAAGTCAGGTCTGCACATTACTACTTGTATATATACACTGTACCTTTCTACAAGTTCATGTCAAAATTTTGTTTGAAATATCTTTAACTTTCTTTAGACATTAATATATGGAGGAGGAGGAGGAGGAGGAGGAGGAGGAGGACAACTAGTGTACAGAGACCCCGCAATACTTCGCACTTCAATTCATGGGGCTTCAGTGCATCACAGTTTTTTTGTTTGTTTTTTTTAATATTCATCGAATTAAACAATAAGGAAATTAAGGAAGAATAGGGGGGGAAAGGTTAAAGAAAATGTTGCAAAACAAGGCCAATTATGCAAATAAATAAATAAATAAACCCAAACAAACAAAAACAAACAAACAAACAAAAAAACCAAAACCCACCCTTCAAAACTGATATTTTTATATGAGGTGTGCATCTGTGGTCATCCAGGTGCAGCTGTGCACACGTGTACCCGTCTCTATGTGTATATTTATATTTTATTTACATCTTATGCATTATTTTTGAATGATATTAATTATTAATTAACTAAAATAATATTATGATTGTTATTATAAGCAAATGTAGCGTTAAATATGTATTTATTGATATTATATACACATATACATGTACTTATACATTAGTCGGGGGGGCTTATCCTACTTCACGGAATTTGGTTGTCGTGGGGTGGAGGTGTGTGGTCTTGGTCCTAATTAACCGCGGAAAGTGAGCGACCCCTCTACATGTATTTTTAACCTAATGTGTCTCTTGGATGTGAGGGAAGAGTCACTTCTCATGAATCAGTTCATGGTTCAAAGAATCAAGAGTTTATTCCAGAGCATCAGAGTCATTGTTCGGCTCGGACAACGGAAAGACAGGATGGATATATACATACATACAAATATATGTACATGGTTTCACCCATTTGATCCTCACAAATAGGTTAGAATCAACTAGGCTAGGCTGATGATATTCACATGCATTATAACCAAGTATATGCCGTGCTGTGAAAAAGTTTCAGACCAATTTCTGACTTTTTTACACGTTTGTCACTGTCTTTCATTTCAGATCAAGCAAGCTTAAATATTACACAGTCATCCCTTGAATATCGTGGGTAATGTAAACTAGACCTGGCCGCGATATTCGAAAAACCACGAAATAGGACCGCCCATCTCATTTCTACCACACGCATATGTTTTAGCGTCTATACAATATCAAAACGTGGATATTAAACTTATATTAAACGTTACACAGTTATATGCATATGTAAAGACTGGAATGTATTACAGTAATATTTAAATAGAATTTATGTACATATAAGTATAAATACTGTGTGTGTGTATATATATATATATATATATATATATATATATATCTATATATATATATATATATATATATATATATATATATATATATATATATTTTATAAGTACAGTAGAAATACTTTAAGTACTGTACTCACCTCTGAGAATAGCTCTTCTACGCTTGATATTACAGTACTGTCTGTCTTCCTTTCGGCTTTTTTCCCTTTTACTCAGGAGTCGCCACAGTGAATCATCTGATTCGCACGTTTGATTTGGCAGAGGTTTTTACGTCGGATGCCCTTCCTGTCACAACCCTTTAAGCAAGGGACAGAAACACGCTGACGGCTTTGCAGCCCACTCTTTACGAAAGTCAGCAATGGTTCTTTTACATGCCTCTCACCATAGACAGTGAGAGACATGGCCCGCCTTTGATAACCCAGTTAGCCGCACTGGGGGGGACAGTGACAACCTCGTGGAGAGTGGGACTTGAACCCCCAACCTTTGGATCAGCGATCCAGCGCCCTATACGACTAGACCACCACTGCCCCATTTGATATTACAGTACTGTAATCCAAAAAAATGACGACGAAAGACCTGTGAAGTACGATGAAGGTGAAGTGAAGATGAAGTGAAAATGATGAAGATGATGATTATTGCAAGTCCGGTCATGCCTCTTCGTCAGATTTGAGAGGCATTGGATCATCGACGAAAGTCGAAGTGGAAGCAGGAGGCGCGGTAGGAGCAGGAGGAGAAGCTTCTGCGGGAGGTTTTCGGCGCACAAGGAACATGGTGATGGGGAGTTGTGACTGCTGTTTCTTTTTCTGTACAAATATGTTTTTGTACAAGGACATGACACTGTCAAGACAATTGCCAAATTCGATGGCCCTGACCATGTTGTCATCAATCTCCTGGACCCTTGTTGCAAATTCCGTGCCATATTGAAAATCTCTTGCAGATTTCTCAAAGTAAGACCACACTCTTCATCCTCATTATCGTCCTCTGCCTCTTCTTCCTCGCTCCCCGATTTCGTCATTTCGATGAGGTCTTCTTCAGTTAGGTTGAGGGTGTTGAGTGACACTCGAGCAGTGTGTTAACGTCCTCCGTCGTCATGTCTGAGAAGCCTTCTGTGGTTATTGACGGAGCCAGCTTCACGGCCTTATCTATGGCTGAGTGATGAACCTCCTCAGGCTTAAATCCCTCATAATCATGGGTGATTTTTTTTTTTAGGCCACAAATTTTTCCAGTTTGAAATAATGTTTTTTTTTTTTCCTTCATATCACTGATGGCATTCTGGATGTTTGTCAGGCATGTGGCAATGCTGTACGAGCGTCAATACTCTTTGATACTAAAGTGCTGGTTGTCCTTGTCGATTGATGAGACGAGGCCCTGCATTGTGGATCTTGTGTAGAGGGCCTTGAAGGCCCGAATAACCCCCTAATCCATAGGTTGAATGAGGGAAGTGGTGTTGGGGGCAGGAACTCCACTTGAACCCTTTCATAATGGAGGTCGGTTGCATGTCCTCCTGCACAGTCCATTATGAGGAGGACCCTGAAAGGCAGCCTTTCCCTTTCAGCGAGTTACAGTTTCGTGCTCGGGATAAAACAGTTCAAAAACCAGTCATTTGTGAGGGCTTTTGTGATCCAGGCTTTCTTGTTGCTCATCCAGTAGACAGGCAGCCAGGCTTTGTTCTAGTTTTTCAAGGCATGAGGACGGTTGAACCTGTAGATTAAGGCTGGCTTTATCGTGAAGCCAGCAGCATTCCCACACATGATGAAAGTGAGGCAATCCTTATGCGCCTTGAACCCTGGCCTTTTCAGTTCATCTTTGTAAAGGAATGTCCGAGAAGGCATCCTTTTCCAAAAGAGACCAGTCTCATCCATGTTGAACACTTGTTCCGGAAGATAACCATTCTCTCAATTATTTTTGGGAACTCTTCCTCGATGTACCAT
Source organism: Plotosus lineatus (assembly GCA_024760905.1). Taxonomy (NCBI): domain Eukaryota; kingdom Metazoa; phylum Chordata; class Actinopteri; order Siluriformes; family Plotosidae; genus Plotosus; species Plotosus lineatus. The sequence continues at coordinate 35,992,171 of CM045747.1, forward strand.
TTTGCTGCCACGTGGTCTGCCGAGGAGGCCTCTCCATACAGCGAAACACTCTGCAGACCATACCTCTTCTTAAAGTTTTCAAACCAGCCCTTGCTGGCAGCAAAACCACGTTTTTCTTGTGGATCAGCACCACTAGTACTTGGCTGAGGTTCATCTTCATCGTCTTCATCGTCAGAGGCTAAGCTATCATGCAAACCCTTCGCTTTGGTTCGAATCATGTTGCTATCCAGACTTATCTTCTTCTCCCTACAGTCCGAGATCCAGACCAAAAGAACATTCTCCATTTTAACAATGTTTTTATTCCTAGTGGTTACAACTCACTCAGTGCTCTTAGAAAAGGATATTGATGCTGTTTTCCGAATGTTCACTTCGTCTTTTTTGATGTACCGCACGGTCGATTCATTTATGCCGTAATGGCGTGCCACGTGGGCATACGTTTTGCCCGCAGCCAGCATATCTAACAACTTCACTTTTTCGTTCACAGTCATCATATTCTGCTTTTTCTTGGGCTCATTGGATGCTGCAAATGGTGCAGGACGTTTAGGAGCCATTTTCGAGATAAATAAAATAAGGAACAAAATTAGCGAAATACTGTAGCGCGATAAGAAATCCAACAAAGCTCGAAAGAACTTGGCGTCTTCTGCCTCCCCTCGGGAATGTGCAAGTCTACAGCATCACACGTCTAAGCCAATCAGCTTGCGAGTGGGCGGTCCCTTTGAGTTTCGGCACAAATTTTGAAATTTTTATGAATATATATACATTTTTTATTAAAATGCCACGATGCACCAAGACCGCGAAGTTCAAGTCACGAAGTGGCAAGGGATCACTGTACAAAGATCATCATATCTTATCCCCGTAGGGTAGTGTAGCAATTGGTCTCTTCCGGAGAAGATTAACCTGGATGCGGGAACGCTTGCTTCTTGTCCCCAGAAACACGTTGACGGCTTTGCAGCCTACTCTTTACGAAAGTCAGCAATGGTTCTTTTACATGCCTCTCAGCATAGACAGTGAGAGACATGGCCCGCCTTTGATAGCTGCACTGGGGGGACAGTATCAACCCTGTGGGGACTCGAACCCCCAACCTTAAGATCAAGCGATCCTACATCCTATCCACTAGACCACCACTGCCCTATACGAAGATAAAACACAAGTAAACACAAAGTGCAGTTTTCAGTGCCAACTGCATTTATTAAGGAGATAAAACATCTGAACCGATAAGGGCCCATGTGAATAAGTAATTGCCCTCTAAACCCAATATCTGGTTGAGACACCTTTTGCAGCAATAAATGCAGTCAAGCCTTTGCAATAAAGGCGATTAGTCTTTCATATCTTTATGATGGGATTTTGGCACACTCTTCTCTGCAGAATTGTTTAAGATCAACCAGATTGGCTGATTTTCATTCATGAACAGCCTTTTTAAGGTCATGCTACAGCATCTCAATAGGGTTCAGGTCGGGACTTTGACTTGGCCACTCCAAAAACATAATTTTGTTCTTTTTTAGCCATTCATGTTCCTTTTATCAAATGCAGTGTTCCTTTTACAACAGATGTAACTGGATGCATTTTCCCCAGAAAGTTAAACTTTAGTTTCGTCAGTCCAGAGGACATTTTCTCAAAAGCTTTGGGGCTGACGTGGGGCTGGTGGTGTAGTGGTTAAGGTAGATATTCTTTTTGTCAAGTGTGACTTTCGCCTCGGAACTCTTTCGTGGATGCCATTTTTGCCTCGTGTCTTTTTGATGATGGAGGGCAGTGGTGGCCTGTTGGTAAATGGTGCTAGATCGCTGATCCTAAGGTTGGGGGTTCGAATCACACTGGTTGTTACTGTCCCTAAGTGCAGCTAACTGGGTTATCAAAGGGCCTGCCATGTCTCCCACTGTTGATGGTGAGAGGCATGTAAAAGAACTCTTGCTGACTTTTGACAAGAGTAGCCTGCAAAGCCATCAACGTGTTTCTGCCCCTTGCTAAGGATTGTGTCAGAAAGGGCATCCGACATAAAAACAGCACACTCATTAGCTGCCGGCAACCGGCGATTTTGCCGGCTAGAATAGCCCTGCTGCTGTCTACTCTGAAACGTTTTTTAAAAAATAAATTTGAAATACTTTTTTTTTTTTTTTTTTAGGATTGTACGGTTTTATTCATCTTCATACTAACAGGTAACTTGAGATAAGTGATTATAATTGTCGTTTTAGGCAATTACTTAGTACGCATGGGTGAACCGGTTTTGTTTTCGAGGCTGGGCTTGATTTGCAGTTCTGTGCATTTCTTAGTTTCAACAAATGACGGATTCAAAGTAAGCTTATTTATAAACAACTGTACAGGTTCGTTACGATGTCTAAGTGGCAAGGAAATATCAAGGACTTTTTTTAGCAAGAGACCTAAAATACAACGTACACAACTAACACAAGGTAAATTATAAACAGTTGCGATTAACTGTTAACAGATAGCCTACTCACTGTGGCTGAGAAGTATGTTAGAGAGGTGCAGAACACATATGAAAGATGTAAGACAGTGGTGAGGTGTGCTGTCGGCGTGACCGAAGAATTCAAAATGGAGGTGTTACTGCATCAAAGGTCAGCTCTGAGCCCATTCTTGTTTGCGATGGTGATGGACAGGCTGACAGACGAGGTTAGACAAGAATCTCCATGGACTATGATGTTTGCAGATGACATTGTGATCTGTAGTGAGAGCAGAGAACAAGTGCAGGAATATCTAGAGAGGTGGAGGCATGCCCTGGGAAGCAGAAGAATGAAGGTTAGCCTCAGTTAGTCAGAATGCATGTGTTTGAATGAAAGGACCCAAGAGGAACGGTGAGGTTACAGGGAGCAGATATATGGATGGTGGAGGATTTTAAGTACCGAGGCTCAACAATCCAGAGAAATGGGTAGTGTGGAAAAGAGGTGAAGAAGCGTGTGCAGGCAGGTTGGAATGGTTGGAGAAAAGTGTCCGGTGTGATGTGTGATAGGAAGGTATCAGCAAGAATGAAAGGAAATGTGTACAAGACCGTATTGAGGCCAGCGATGTTGTATGGTTTAGAAACAGTGGCACTTAGGAAAAGACAGGAGTACATATGTATAAATTATTGTCTCCCGCTTTACTTTCCAACCTGGCATACAATTCATCATACGCTCTCTGTTTTACCTTTGACACCACTATCTTTGCCTTACACTGTGTATTCCTGTACTCCTGTTTACTCTCTTCTGTCCTCTCAATGTCCCACTTCTTCTTAGCTAACCTCTTCCTTTGTACACACTCCTGTACTTCCTCATTCCACCACCAAGTCTCCTTATCTACTGTCCTTCAAGAGCACACCTCAAGTACTCTCCTACCTGTCTCCCTGATCACATTAGCTGTCGTTGACCAGTCCTGACCACCCAAAGCCTGTTTCAACTTCTCCTTGAAGACAACACGACACGCTTCCTTTTTCAGCTTCCACCACTTTGTCTTCTGCTCTGCCGTTGCCTTCTTCACCTTCCTCACCATCAGCGTCATCCTGCACACCACCATCCTATGCTGTCTGGCAACATTCTCACACACTATTACTTTGCAGTCTCTGACTTCCTTCAAATTACATTGTCTACACAAGATTTAGTCTACCTGTGTGCTCCTACCTCCACTTTTATAAGTCAGTTTATGCTCCTCTCTCTTCTGGAAGAAAGTATTCACTGCAGCCACTTCCATCCTTTTTGCAAAAATCAACCTCTGTGTTCCTGTCCTGGATACCACACCTGCTGATCACTTCCTTGTCCCGTCTGTTGCCTGCACCAACATGTCCATTGAAGTATGCACCAATGACTACTCATTCACCTCTGGGGGTACTCTGCATCACTTCATCAAACTTGCTCCAGAATCTCTTCTTCTCTTCATCGCTGCTACATCCAGCTCTGCCTCCTCTCTTTTCCCCAGGACCACTGTTTCTAAACCATACAACATTGCTGGCCTCAATATTGTCTTGTTCACTTGTCCTTTCATTCTTGCTGATACCTTCCTATCACACATCACACCAGACACTTTTCTCCAACCATTCCAACCTCCCTTCACATGCTTCTTCACCTTTTTCCACACTCTCCATTGCTCGTGATTGTTAAACCTATATATATATATATATATATATATATATATATATATATATAATGTATACCACCTGAGGATGTGAAAGGAGGTTGGAATATACATATATATATATATATATATATATATATATATATATATATATATATATATACATATAAAACATCCTCAGGTGGTCTAGTGGTATAGGGAGCTGGATCGCTGATCCAAAGGTTGGGGGTTCGAGTCCCACTCTCCACAAGGTTGTCACTGTCCTCCCCCAGTGTAGCTAACTGGGTTATCAAAGGCGGGCCATGTCTCTCACTGTCTATGGTGAGAGGCATGTAAAAGAACCATTGCTGACTTTCGTAAAGAGTAGGCTGCAAAGTTGTCAGCATGTTTCTCTCCCTTGTTAAAAGGGTTGTGTCAGGAAGGGCATCTGACGTAAAAACCTCTGCCAAATCAAACATGCGAATCAGATGATTCGCTGCGGCTACTCCCGAGTAAAAGGGAAAAATTGTTCGTAAGTTGTTACAGGGTGTTCTTTAGAGGGAAACATGCTTAAAACCTGTATAAGTAACCTATATGAGTGTGTACTGCATACTCTCTCTCTCTCTCTCTCTCTCTCGCTCTGCATGATCATCTTATTTCATTTAATTGAATTTATCATTTATTGGTACAAGATGCAAACCTAAATGCACCATAAATTATCAAAGGCCATCGGATATCATCTCTGCTTTTTGCGGATGATGTTGTCCTTTTGGCTTCATCAAGTCGGGCCCTCCAGCTCTCATTGGAGCGATTCGCAGCTGAGTGCGAAGCAGCCGGGATGAAGATCAGTACCTCCAAGTCCGAGGCCATGGTTCTCAGTCGGACAATGGTGGAATGCACCCTCTGGGTCGGGGATGAGGTCCTGCCCCAAGTGGAGGAGTTTAAGTATCTTGGGGTCTTGTTTACGAGTGAGGGAAGGATGGAGCGAGAGATCGACAGACGGATCGCTGCAGCCTCTGCTGTTAAGCGGTGCCTGTACCGGTCCGTCGTGGTGAAAAAGGAGCTGAGCCGCAAGGCGAAGCTCTCAATTTACCAGTCGATCTACGTTCCAACCCTCACCTATGGTCACGAGCTTTGGGTAATGACCGAAAGAACAAGATCACGGATACAAGCGGCTGAAATGAGCTTCCTTCGCCGGGTGGCGGGGTTCTCCCTTAGAGATAGGGTGAGAAGCTCCGCCATCCGGCGAGATCTCGGAGTAGATCCGCTGCTCCTCCGCATTGAGAGGGGCCACTTGAGGTGGCTCGGGCATCTGGTTAGAATGCCCCCTGGCCGCCTCCCTGGTGTGGTGTTTCGGGCATGTCCAACCGGGAAGAGACCCCGGGGTCGACCTAGAACACGCTGGAGGGACTATGTCTCTCGGCTTGTCTGGGACCGCCTCGGTGTCCCCCCGGGAGAGTTGGAGGAAGTGGCTCGGGAGAGGGATGTCTGGACCTCTTTGCTAAGGTTGCTGCCCCCGCGACCCGACCCCGGACTAAGCGGAAGAAGATGAGATGAGATGAGATGAGATGGGTTTGCATGTCCTAATGATCCTAGGAGCTATGTTGCCAGGGTCTCCCAAAGCATACAGGTTTGAGGTGAAGGTCCAGATGAAACATGGTTCAAAAGACGTCTACGAAGAAATCAAGACCAAGGACACAGCTTCCTTTGCCCAGACGCGGGTCACTGGGGTCTCCCCCTGGAGCCAGGCCTGGGAGCGCGGCTCGAAGGCGAGCACCTGGCGGATGGGCTTTTGCCCATAGAGCCCGGCCGGGCCCAGCCTAAAAAGGAGACATGAGTCGCCCTCCCATCGACCCACCACCTGTGGGAAGGGCTATAGGGGTTGGGTGCAGTGTGAGTTGAGTAGCAACTGAAGGCATGGGTTCTGTCGGGCCAATCTTCAGATACTGACTCAGACTCTCAGGATATGGAATGTTCCCTCTCTGGCTGGAAAGGAGCCTGAGCTAGTGCGTGAAGTGGCGAGATACCGACTAGATATAGTCAGACTTACCTCAAGGCATAGCTTGGGCTCTGGAACCACCCATCTCAAGAGGGGCTGGACCTTATTCCATTCTGGAGTTAATCATGGGGAGAGGGGCAAGCCGGTGTGAGCATCCTTGCTGCATGGGAGGAGTTTAGTGGGGATCTGGAGAGCGATTATGGGTTGGTCTCAAAATGGTTCTTGACCACTATCTGACACCACAGGAGGGGGAAGCAGTTCACCACAAATACTGTTTACAGTGGAAATGAAAAGCTGTTCATCTCAACTGGGGATGTTGTTGGGTGGTGGAAGGAATAATTCGAGGACCTTCTCAATTCCACTAACATGCACTCCATGGAGGTTAGGGTGGGAGTCCGCCCATTACTGGAGTTGAGGTCACTAAGGTAGACAAAAAGCTCCTCAGTGGTCAACCTCCGAGGGTAGATGAGATCCACCCTGAATATCTCAGGGCTCTGGATGTTGTCGGACTGGCTTGAGTGACAAGTCTGCAACATTGCGTGGTCATCGGGGAACGTACGTCAGGACTGGCAAACCAGGATAGTAGTCCCCCTTTTTAAAAAGGGGGACCAGAGCATGTGGAAGCAGGCTCCTCAGCCTATCCACTCAAGACTATGCAAGGGTACAGGAAAGGACAATCTGACCGATAGTTGAACCTTAGATTCAGCAGGAATAATGTGGTTTTCGTCCTGGCTGCAGCACTCTACAACAGTGTTTTTTTAACCACTGTGGATATTGTCTGGTGTGCCATAGGAAATTACCTAACTTTACCTAATTTGTCTCAAAAAAAATTGAAAACGAATGAATTATCTGCAAATAATGCGCCATTGACTAGTGTCTGTGTTGTCTAGTGATCAGCAGAGAAACCATGTAATACTCTTCCATATCAGTAGGTGGTCAGTCAAATATGTGTTGTGATGCACAAAGTGTGGTAGTTGTGGTCGTAGTAGTAGTGCTTGTCACCTCTCGCTTTCAACTAACACAGCTGGCTTGCAGCTTGCCTGTGAAAAGGGGAGCTCCCTGCCAGTACATAGCCTCTCCATCATCAAGCCCCATGTAGTGCCTCCTCGCGGCGACACATGGTAACTGAGTACCTTGCGGACTCAGGCTGAACTACAGGGGACTCGGAGGAGGTTTGGCCCCCAGACATGCGGCATGCAGGCCCACCGGCGTGTGGACATGCCCTGATGCCCATGACCCGAACCCCCAACTATGGGTTAAATAGTCCCACTGCCTTGTGGATTCCCTTGGTTGGGAGAAGGCTAAGGAGTAAACCCTACAGAAATCCGGAGTGGAGCCCATAAGGCAGTTGGTCTGAGGATTCCCCTACGTTCTGGCAACTCCTGCAGCTGCGCTGGTACCAAATTATACTGGATCTTCCTTTCCTTTGAATGCTATCAGCAAGGCCGAGAGGGGGGACTTGACGTCTGGGCAGCCCAAGTTCTCCATAGTTCCCGCCCAGGCTCGTAGCGCATTGGAGAGTGCACTGAAGAGGACACTGGAGAGGACACTCCAGTGTTGATACAAGACTTCGGCTCAACACGGGAGGTAGCAGTTACCGGTTAAAAGCTCTTTCCGATTGGCGTAGGATACGGGCACCTGTGGCTACTTCCGACAGTGGGAGAGACCATCGTGTCTCACTGGACAGCTACCACCCGCTCCAAGCTGGGCAGACCCCAGCCAGTAAGGTGCTGTCCCGCCACAGCTCGCCTGCCTTGCTGGGTGCGTAGGGCTTAGGGACTGACCATCCAGACAAGCAAGCTGTAAATTCTGCACCAGGCAGACAAAAACTGATAAATACGAAGACTCCAGCTCTTCGAATAGCAAGCTGGAACGTACGGACTATGTGTCCTGGACTGACAAGTGATCTTCAGAAAATTGACGATGCCCGCAAGACTGCAATCATCGACCATGAACTGACACGTCTGAATAGCGACATTGCTTGTCTACAGGAAACACGCCTGGCTGACATTGGTACTATCAAAGAGGCCAACTACACCTTCTACTGGCAGGGCCTTCCACAAGACGATCTGAGACTGCATGGTGTAGGTTTCGCTGTGAATAACTCGCTGACTACGGCTATTGAACCTCCTACCAGTGGATCAGAGAGCATCCTCGCTTTACGCCTCTCTACAACTGCAGGTTTTGTAAACCTCCTCAGCATCTATGCACCAACACTCAGTTCCACCTCAGAGGCCAAGAACCAGTTTTACGAGGCTCTTCTGGATGATGCAATTTCCAGGATCCCCAGCACTGAAGGACTTTACCAACTAGGAGACTTCAATGCTAGAGTGGGCACCGACTGTGACACCTGGCCTTCCTGCTTTTGTCACCACGGTATAGGCAGGATGAATGAGAATGGACAGAGGTTGTTGGAACTGTGCTGCCATCATGGCCTGTGTGTAACAAATACATACTTCAAGTGCAAAGACCACCACAAAGTTTCCTGGAGACACCCCAGATCTTGCCACTGGCACCAGCTAGACCTTATCCTCACCAGGCGCACGGATCTAAGCAGCGTTCTCCACACTAGAAGTTTCCATAGTGCAGACTGCGACACAGACCACACCCTTGTTGGAAGCAGGATAAGGCTGACAACAAAGAGGATCCATCACTCCAAAACTAAAGGCCTCCTATGCATCAACACCTGCCCCTCAAGGGATCCCCAGCAAATCCAACTGTTTCATGACACAGTCAAAGAGAAGTTGGCTTCGCAGCCTCCTGGCAAAGATATCAACAGCAAGTGGATCTTCCTGAGAGATACTATCTACACAACAGCCCTCACCACATTTGGGAAAAAGAAGCATCGGAGTGTAGACTGGTATGAGGCTCACTGGGAGGAGATGCAGCCTGTGACAGAAGCCAAGAGGGAAGTCCTCTGAGCATACAAGCAAAACTCCAGCACCAGTACTCGGGACACCCTCAAAGCTGCATGAAACAAGGCCCAGCAGATAGCCCGCCGCTGTGCAAACGACTTCTGGCTGAACCTCTGCAGCAAGATCCAGATGGCAGCTGACACTGGCAACGCAATGGCCATGTACAATGGCATCAAGACAGCTACTGGCCCAACCACAATTAAGACTGCACCCCTCAAGACCAAGACCGGGGAGATGATCACGGACCAAGGCAAGCAGCTTGAACGCTGGGTGGAACATTACCTGGAGCTGTACACAACCAAGAATGTCATGAAGGATCTGGCTTACCTGCCTTCAGTGGATGAACTGCACAAAGCCATTGATTGTCTGGCCTGTGGAAAAGCCCCTGGAAAGGATGGCATCCCCCCTGAAGTTTTGAAGAGTGGCAAGCCAGCACTCCTGCAGCACCCCCATGAGCTGCTGTGCTGGAAGGAAGGGTTCATCCCCCAGGACATGCACGATGCAAACATTGTAACCCTCTACAAATACAAGGGTGACCGTAGTGACTGTAACAGCGACCGTGGCATCTCCCTCCTTAGCATCATAGGGAAAGTCTTTGCTCGTATTGTCCTTACTCGCCTTCAGATTCTTGCTTCCCGGGTGTACCCAGAATCGTAGTATGGTTTCAGGGCAGGCCGATCCACAGTCGATATGATCTTCTCACTTCGTCAACTGCAAGAGAAGTGTCGGGAGCAGCAGAAGCCCTTGTACATTGCCTTCATAGACCTGACTAAAGCATTCGACCTAGTCAGCAGAAGCAGACTCTTCAGCCTCCTGCAGAAGATTGGATGTCCTCAAAGGTTACTCCAAATCATGACCTCCTTTCACGAGGACATGCACAGCACAGTCTGCTTCAATGGTGGGACTTCTGAAGCCTTCCCAGTGAGTAGTGGTGTGAAGCAAGGCTGCGTCCTAGCTCCGATACTCTTTGGGATATTCTTCTCGATGCTTCTTCAGTATGCCTTCTCTGACAGTGAGGAAGGGATCCATATCCACACTAGATCAGATGGAAAATTGTTTAACATAGCTCAACTGCACGCTAAGACAAAGGTGAGGCAGGTCCTCCTCCGCGAGATTCTGTTCGTGGATGACGCTGCACTGACGTCCCACACTGAGGCTGGTCTTCAAGAGCTAGTCAATCGCCTGTCCCATGCCTGTAATGAATTCGGACTGACCATCAGCCTGAAGAAGACAAACATCCTGGCTCAGGGCACAAACACAGTCCCAAACATCAACATAAATAACACGCAGCTTGAGGTTGTGGACTCCTTCACCTACCTGGGATCCACTATCACCAACACTCTCTCTCTTGACACAGAGATCTCATGCAGAATCGGGAAAGCCATCGCAGTGATGTCCGAACTGAACAAGCGTGTATGGAGTAACACCCAGCTAACAGAGAACACCAAGCTATGTGTCTACCAGGCCTGTGTACTCAGCACACTCCTTTATGGCAGTGAGGCCTGGTCCACGTACGCTGGTCAGGAAAAGCGTCTCAACAGCTTCCACCTCCGCTGTCTCAGGCGTCTGCTCCATATAAAATGGCGAGACAAAGTAACCAACACCAAGGTGCTACAGCATGCTGGCATACCAAGTCTGCTCGCACTGCTTAGCCAGAGACGACTTAGGTGGTTGGGTCACGTACGGCGAATGAACGAGGGGCGCCTCCCTAAAGATATGTTGCATGGAGAACTGAGTGAGGGCTCCCGCCACACAGGAAGACCACAGCTTCGATACTAGGACATGTGCAAGCGGGACATGAAATTATCTGGCATCGACATCAACACCTGAGAAGGCACTGCTGAAACACGCCAGCTCTGGAAGACAACTGTCAACGAGGGGGTCAACAAAGCCCTTTTGTATGCAGTAATTGTTTAAAAAACTGTCACTCTAGGTTGGGCCTTTACACCAAAGTGCTACACCATCGTCTCTCGAGACGTATGGCTGTTACAACGACGATGACGACGACGATCAGTAGGTGGTAGCAGATCGCTAATTGCGTTGTACTTTGAGACAAGAGAGTTAGTGATGCATGAATGCCAGGTTGTGGTGACAGTGGTATCGTGGCTAGCAAGATTATATGGTGACAGTTTTTTAAAAGTAGAGATTCTATTTCATCATCTGAATGAACTGAACACACAAATGCAAGCCGAAATCAAAACCTGCTTACAAGTACAGATAAAATAAACGGATTCTGTTCAGAAGTGCAACTCCGGCAACAACACATGGAAAGTCGCAATCTTGGTATGTTCACACTCATCAAGCAATGGCAAGATCCTGCATTGTGTAAGATAATATGTCATTTAAAAACTCTTGAGGATAATTTTATTTCTCTTCAGACTCCACCTAATGCCTTGACTGGGTTTGGGACCCATATCGGTGAGTGTCCGTGGGTGGAAAGGACATGCTTTTTCAAGAAGAGGAGGAATTCAATGAACTGAGACAAAATTGTGGTTTAATGCAAAGCTTTGCATACAGTCATTTCTAAGGTGTTCCCTATTCGGGCAAACAAAGCTATTTTGACATTGCTCCCATTTTCCATGACATATCTGTGTGAGGTGAGCTTTTCAAGTCACACTGCCATAAAAACTAAAAACGGAGAGAGACTTAAAGCCATTTAGGAAGAGCTTCGTATGTCTTTCTTTGATTCCTGCCAGGATATCAGCTCTGTGTTCATCCAAACAGTCCCAGGTTTCACACTGACTGAGTAGAAATATAAACGCTTATAAAATACTTTTTCTTTGTGTTTATTATATTCCTATTCATGGCCCTTTGATGAGAAAGACATTATATTGTATATATTGTTTATATTGTTGATATAGCCCACAAAGAATGCAGCCGTGAGGGGGGGGCACAAACCAGTGTCTCTCCCTCACGCCGGTCCCAAGCCCGGAATAATGGAGAGGGTTGCGTCAGGAAGGGCATCCGGCGTAAAACAAATGCCAAATAAACTATGCGAATCACAAGAAAGAATGACATACCGGATCGGTCGAGGCCCGGGTTAACAACGACCGCCATCAGTGCCGTCAACCAACAGGGTGCTGATGGAAATTGGACTACTGTTGGTCGAAGACGTCGAAGAAGGAGAGGCGGGAGGCATGTCCGTTGCCAGAGAGAGAAGAGGAAAGGCATGAGTCTAGGACTGAAAGTAGGGACTTTGAATATTGGAACTATGACAGGAAAAGGTAGAGAGCTGGCTGACATGATGCAGAGGAGGAAGGTGGACATACTGTGTGTTCAGGAGACCAGGTGGAAAGGTCGCAAGGCTAGAAGCATAGGAGCAGGGTTTAAGCTGTTTTATCACGGTGTGGATGGGAAGAGAAATGGAGTCGGAGTCATCTTGAAGGAGGAGTTTGCCAGGAATGTTCTAGAAGTGAAAAGAGTGTCAGACAGAGTGATGAGTCTCAAGTTAGAAATTAAAGGTGTGATGGTCAATGTTGTTAGTGCTTATGCCCCACAGACAGGATGTGAGCGAGAAGAGAAGGAGAGATTCTGGAGGGAGTTAGATGAAGTGATGCAGAGTACCCCAAGAGGTGAAAGAGTGGTCATTGGGGCAGACTTCAATGGACATGTTGGTGCAGGAAACAGAGGGGACGAGGAAGTGATGGGTAGGTTTGGTATCCAGGACAGGAACGCAGAAGGACAGATGTTGGTAGATTTTGCAAAAAGGATGGAAATGGCTGTGGTGAATACTTTCTTCCAGAAGAGAGAGGAGCATAGGGTGACTTATAAAAGTGGAGGTAGGAGCACACAGGTAGACTACATCTTGTGCAGGCGATGTAATTTAAAGGAAGTCAGTGACTGCAAAGTAGTAGCGGGTAAGAGTGTTGCCAAACAGCATAGGATGGTGGTGTGCAGGATGATGCTGATGGTGAGGAAGGTGAAGAAGGCAAAGGCAGAGCAGAAGACAAAGTGGTGGAAGTTGAAAAAGGAAGAGTGTCGGGTTGTCTTCAAGGAGGAGTTGAAACAGGCTTTGGGTGGTCAGGAAGTGCTTCCAGATGACTGGACAACTACAGCGAATGTGATCAGGGACACAGGTAGGAGAATACTTGGTGTGTCATCTGGAAGGAAAGTAGATAAGGAGACTTGGTGGTGGAATGAGGAAGTGCAGGAGTGTGTACAAAGGAAGAGATTAGCTAAGAAGAAGTGGGACATTGACAAAACCGAAGAGAGTAAACAGGAGTACAGGGAGACGCAGCGTAAGGCAAAGGTAGCAGTGTCAAAGGCCAAACAGAGCGCGTTTGATGACTTGTATGCTCGGTTGGAAAGTAAGGAGGGAGAAAATGATTTATACAGGTTGGCAAAGCAGAGAAATAGAGATGGGAAGGACGTGCAGCAAGTTAGATTGATAAAGGACAGAGAGGGAAATGTATTGACTGATGACAGAAGTGTGCTGGGAAGATGGAAAGAGTACTTTGAAGAGCTGATGAATGAGGAAGATGAGAGAGAAAAAAGAGGAGAAGAGGTGACTGTTGAGGACCAGGAAGTAGCAAAGATTAGTAAGGGTGAAGTGAGGAGGGCATTGAAGAGGATGAAGAATGGAAAGGCAGTTGGTCCTGATGACATACCGGTGGAGGTATGGAAGTGTCTAGGAGAGGTAGCAGTAGATTTTCTGACAAGAACATTTAACAAGGTCTTAGAGAGTGAGAGGATGCCAGAGGAATGGAGGAGAAGTGTGCTGGTGCCCATTTTTAAGAACAAGGGAGACGTGCAGAGTTGCAGCAACTACAGAGGGATAAAGTTGATGAGCCATACGATGAAGTTATGGGAAAGAATAGTGGAAGCTAGACTAAGGGCAGAAGTCAGCATTTGTGAACAACAGTTTGGTTTCATGCCCAGAAAGAGCACCACAGATGCAGTGTTTGCCTTGAGGATGTTAATGGAGAAGTACAGAGAAGGTCAGACGGAGCTGCATTGTGCCTTTGTGGATCTGGAGAAAGCATATGACAGGGTGCCGAGAGAAGAACTGTGGTATTGCATGACGAAGTCTGGAGTGACAGAGAAGTATGTTAGAGTGGTGGTGCAGGACATGTATGAGAGATGTAAGACAGTGGTGAGGTGTGCTGTCGGTGTGACAGAAGAGTTCAAGGTGGAGGTGGGACTGCATCAAGGGTCAGCTCTCAGCCCCTTCTTGTTTGCTATGGTGATGGACAGGCTGACAGACGAGGTTAGACAAGATTCCCCATGGACTATGATGTTTGCAGATGACATTGTAATCTGTAGTGAGAGCAGAGAACAAGTGCAGGAAAATCTAGAGAGGTGGAGGTATGCCCTGGAAAGGAGGGGAATGAAGATTAGCCTCAGTAAGACAGAATACATGTGCATGAATGCCAAGGACCAAAGAGGAACGGTGAGATTACAGGGAGCAGAGATAAGAAAGGTGGAGGATTTTAAGTACTTAGGCTCAACAATCCAGAGCAATGGAGAGTGTGGAAAAGAGGTCAAGAAGCGTGTGCAGGCAGGTTGGAATGGTTGGAGAAAAGTGTCCGATTGTGATGTGTGATAGGAGGGTATCGGCAAAAATGAAAGGAAAAGTGTACAAGACGGTGTTGAGGCCAACGATGCTGTATGGGTTAGAAACAGTGGCCCTGGGGAAAAGACAGGAGGCAGAGTTGGAGGTAGCAGAGATGAAAATGTTGAGGTTCTCTTTGGGAGTAACGAGGATGGATAGGATTAGGAATGAACACATCAGAGGGACAGCACATGTAAGACGTTTTGGAGACAAAGTCAGAGAGGCTAGATTGAGATGGTTTGGACATGTACAGAGGAGGGATAGTGAGTATATTGGTAATAGGATGCTGAGGCTGGAACTACCAGGCAAAAGGCCTAGAGGAAGACCAAAGAGACGATTCATGGATGTGGTGAAGGAAGACATGAAGGTCGTTGGTGTAAGAGAAGAAGATGCAAAGGATAGGGTGAGATGGAGGCAGATGATTCGTTGTGGCGACCCCTGAAGGGAAAAGCCGAAAGGAAAAGAAGAAGAAGATGCAACAATAAATTAAATTGTACTAGATTATATTATATTATAATATAATATAATTATATTGCACTATGCCCATTATTTTGTTTGGGGGGAAAAAATGAACAATTCTCTGGGTCAACAAAATGGCCGCAACTTCAAAGTTAGATATTCCACATTCTCGGAGCAAGATTTCGAGATAATCTACAGTCAGTACACCACGTTTATTTAACGAGGGCCTTGCCACTATCCGCTGCGCTCCGGTCCTCCCTGAAGGCCGTGTAGCCGGCTGGTGTAATCGCCTCGTTGGGTGTACTCTCCTCGATTCATGTTTCGCAGAAACACAGCATGGCGCAGTCCTGTAGATTCCTCTGCGTTGCAATCCGAGCATGAAGCTCGTCCATCTTGTTTAGCAGAGACTGAACATTTGCAAACAGTATGACCGAGAGTGCTAACCTTCTCCTGCTAACCAAGCGCCGGAGTAGTCATTCGGCCCCCTCCCCGCCTACCGCGTCTCCTCCTGGGCTTATTGTTATCTGGGGCGCGGCTAGCATTGAGCTGCGGTAACATATTAGCTCAGGATAGGAGTTGAGCGTGCTCAGTTCTAAACATCCAAAAGGACTGCACTCTCGTAGCTGTAGTAGAGTCGCCCCGTCATAGATGAGCATAGTGCAAAAAATAAACAGCCAAAAAAAAACAACTTGACTCTGAGAACTACGCGACGTTGCTCTCTAGGGAACACCATCTTGGAAGGTCACGAAGAAACTTCATTAGAGTCGCTTGCAAAGCATGCTGGGAGTCTCGACTCACGATACCTGATGTGAAAATTAATTTCAATATAAAAGATATAAACGTGGCGAACACAAAATTATGCATCATATTTAATGGTATGATTTTGTGTCTGATTAAGATTTGAGATTTTTTTTCACATGAGCATTTATACAGAGATTGGCGGGGGAAAAAATTAATTGAAAAGTTGAAAATTTTTTCACAGCAGCTTTGCCAGTATGTCGGCGGCTCCGTCAAACAGAAAATCAAAAATGAGTGGCCTAACTGATTTCTACTCGTTCGTTCATTCGTTATCACCCGTCATGCTAGGTTATCCGTTTGACGAGTTCATGTTCCATGTTGCTGTTAAGTTTTGGTCTAGTTTTAATGGTGAAAGGTTGTCGACTGTACCTACTGGAGTTAGATTGTGTCTTTAATTTTGTTGAGTCTGAGCGATAGTATATGAGGCTCCATTTTGGAGTTGCCGTTTTGTGATGAATAAATTTGTTTTATGTGAGATGGAGGCAGATGATTCGCTGTGGCGACCCCTGAAGGGAAAAGCCGAAAGGAAAAGAAGATATAGCCCACAAAGGTTAATTTTTAAACGTTTCCTTCTGGTGGTGTGCATTGTGTTTTTTTTTTTTTTTTTCAAATAAAAAAGTGCCTTGGTTCAAAAAAGGTTGACAAACACTTGGTCTAATCTATTCACAAGTGTGTTGTGGATGCACAGCAAGCTTTTGACCGTGACCTTCGGGTTACCTTGTGGGGCGTGCTCTCGGAGGACGATGTTCCGAACCTGTCGGTCGTTGCTATGGGCCATATCACTGGAGCCAGAGCTTGGTCCTGATTGGGAACAACAGGTTGAATTCATGTCTGGTGGGGGCTGGAGTCCACCAAGGCTGATCTTTGTCACCAATTCTGTTCATAATTTTTATGGACAGAATTTCTAGGCACAGCCAAGGTTTGGAAGGGTTCTTTTTTTTTTGGTGGTAATTGGATCTTGACTGCATTTTGTGGATGGCGTTGTCCTTTTATCTTTATCAAGCTTTGACCTCCAGCTCTCATTGGAGAAATTAGCAATCGAGTGCGAAGCGGCCGGAATGAGAATCAGTATTTCCATGTCTGAGGCTATGGCCCTGCCTCATCAGAAAAGGGTTTCTCTGCGGGTCGGGAATGAGGTCCTTCCCCGAGTGGAGGAGCTCAAGTACCTTGGGGTCTTGTTCATGAGTGAGGGAAGGATGGACCAGGAGATTGACAGCCGGATCACTGCAGCCTCTGCTGCAAAGCAGAGCCCGTACTAGTTTGTTGTGGTGAAGAGGGAGCTGAACTGCAAGGAAAAGCATTCAGTTTACCAGTTGATTTATGTTCCAAGCCTCACCTATGATCATGAGCTTTGGGTAGTGACCAAAAAAACAAGGTCGCGGATACAAATGACTGAAATTATCTTCCTTTGCTGCGTGGCATGGCTCTCCCTTAGAGATAGGGTGAGAAGCTCAGCTATCCAGGTAGAGCTCAGAGTAGAACCATGGCTCCTCCACAATGAGAGAAGCCAGTTGAGGTGTGTTAGGAGTATGTACATATTGGTGTGAATGTAAAAATAAACATAATGGAAGAGAGTCACATGGTATGACTCAGCTGTTTAAGTCTGTAATTTTCCATAGGGGACCTACTTTGCATGCGCCCTGGTGGTGGGTCAAGTGATTGTGGAATTTTCCAGAGTGGAAAATTCCCGAACATGAGGGAATCTAGAGTGGTATGAAAAAGCATCTGAACCTTTTGGAATTGCTCACATTTCTGCATAAAATCACCATCAAATGTGATCTGATCTTTGTCAAAATCACACTGATGAAAAAACATGGTCTGCTTTAACTAAAACCACCCAAACATTTATAGATTTTCATATTTTAATGAGGATAGCATGCAAACAATGACAGAAGGGGAGGAATAAGTAACTTAACCATCACATTTAATATTTTGTAGTTCAGTCAGATTCCTGGGATGTCTGGCATGAATCGCTGTCTTGAGGTCATGCCACAGCATCTCAATGGGGTTCAAGTCTGGACTTTGACTTGGCCACTCCAGAATGTGTATTTTGTTCTTCTGAAAACATTCTGAAGTTGATTTACTTCTGTGTTTTGGATCATTGTCTTGTTGAAGCATCCATCCTCTTTTTAGCTTCAACTGTCTGTCAGATGGCCTCAGGTTTTCCTGCAAAATATCCTGATAAACTTTTGAATTCATTTTTCCATTAATGATTGCAAGTTGTCCAGGCCCCAGGTTCCCTGATGTGGTGTTTTGAGCATGTCTGCCTGGAATGAGAACAGGGATCGACCTAGAACACGCTGGAGGGATTATGTTTCTAAGCTGGTCTGTGAACGCCTTGGTGTCCCTCCTGAAGAGCTGGAGGAAGTGGCTGGGGAGAGGGATGTCTGGACCTCATTGCTTAGGCAGCTGCTCTCACAACCCGAGCCCAGATTAAGTGGAAGATGATGATTAATAAAAATTCAATCTCGAGTCAGTAAGCATTTTAGGTCCTCATCAGTGGGAAGCTTCATTTCAGCATAGGCATCTGTGTGTACATGATGGACCTGGATATTTCTGGAAGATCAAGTATAGTGTAGGTTTCCTCTCTGACCTAAACATAGCAGCATTATTGTTCTCATTGTTCAGTGTGCCATATTTTAAAAAATGACAGCTTCATCACCTGCATGGCTTCAGCTTGGTACAAAGAGCATTGACTATTACCCTTTTGGTCAAAAAGATTAAAAAGTTTGTGGAAAACGTCGATCAGATGTACTGTTGCAGACACTGCTCAAAGGATAGAGTTAGTATGCATCAATTTTTGAGGGACATTAATTTTAGGAAAACAAAACAGACATGAAGTGCTGAAAATTGGTTGGAAGAGGATTTTACGACTGGCTGTATTCTATAATAGTTTAATTTTAAGTGACTGAAGAGATTGAATCAGATTGTCATCAGACATTGAAATTGATATTATCCTATGCCTGATTTGTCTGTTGCAGACATGATTCCTCTCTGTTAGCTTTACTATCACAGCTTGATTGGTCATCTATAATGAATTACAAGGAGGATTAAAGTAAAAAATGTATACTGTGAATCGACATAATATATTAACTGATGCCCACTGAGCACAAGTGTCTTCAAGGCTTATGTTTTTTTTAAATTATTTTTAAGAAAAAAAAACATAAAAGAAGAAAAAATAAAGGAAAAGGTTTTCCAAGTTTAACAATAACAGCAGAGTCACAAACAGTTGAATTTGACTGAATGGGTCGTAAACTATGAGCATATATGCATGTTTTTTGTTTTTATTTTTAGGCTAACTGCATATGTGGTGAAAATGTTCAGTCTAGCAAGAGATTTGATCTTCTTAGATGTATGTGTAATTTGTGATGCCATCAAATGGCTGATCTCAGACACACAGAATCATAATGGCAAGTTTTATGAAGTAAGCTTCGTTTCCTCCAGCTCTATGGGGGTAAGTTACCACAACTGACCTTTATAATCCTTTATTTATTTATTACTTAAATAAAAATGTTACTCTGAGCTTGGAATCCAATTATACCTGCTTTTATCAATTGCCTTTAAATCACTCATTTTTATCTTCATGATCAAGCTGAGCTGAGATGAAGAAAGTACAAATGTTTCTTATATAATAAGAATTATTCTTATATAATAATATATATAAAGCTTGACCTGCTCAGCAATCTTCCATGTGAACAAAAATTAATAAAAAGTAATAAATTAATAAATCTAAATTAGAAATCATCATACACTTCATCATCTCAAACTCCCTGGATCCAAAATTTTATCATGATCATCTCCAAAATATAATAATATGTTGGGCCACTGTCACACATTGATGATTTAGGCAGCGTATGCCCGCGTACAATTAATTTGCCAGATACGCTGATGTGCATCCAATAAGTTATCAGTTGGGAGTTTGGTGTCTTTCTCAAGGGCACTTCAACCATGCAGTTGGAGGGAGGAAAGGTGAAACCCCCCCTCCCCCCACACACACGACTGCCCCCGTATTGTGTGTGTGTGTGTGTGTGTGTGTGTGTGTGTTGGTGTTACAGATAGGCCGAATGGATTCTATCCCGGACAATGTTTGGGAAAGATCCCGGATGAGCCCTAACTTTTGTTACGGATAGGAAAATGTTGAGGATTGAAATTGCCCTGTGAAACCAGCAAAGTACAACAGACCACAACATAAACTATATACACTTTAATAATATGAGCAAAATAAGACAAAATTCACATTATTTACAACTTAAACTTAAACCATATACAAATTACCCAAGGATCCCATAGTCACCAAGCGCCTGCATCAGGGTAAATTTAGTGATGGCGCATGTGCTGGCAGGGAAAGGCTTGCCATCCCGTGTGTCGGACGAAACCACTGATGACCATCCTCGCGTGGGCTGTGCGTGGACGTGGATGCTGGACTGTGTCGGAGTCCCGAATGGTGGTTCCATGATCCATCCGAAGAGCCACGAGGAGACTGGAAGAGACTGGAGGAGACTGGAGGAGAGTCCTTAATATAGATTTTCCCAACAAGTTGTTTTCTTTCTGATACAAGCATGAACAAGCCTAGGCAAGCTCAGACAAGCCCCTACATGTCCGTGTTGCTCCTCCCCTCTGCTGGATTGCAGTCCTCTATGGAAAATCACAGACTCCCACAGCTGAGTCACACCACGTGACTCTCTTCCATTATGTTTATATTTACATTCACACCAATATGTACATGTAATAGTTGGCAGCATTTAACAGAGTCTTCTTCTTCTTCTTCTTTTACTTTCGGCTGCTCCCTTCAGGGGTCGCCACAGCAAATCATCCGCCTCCACCTCACCCTGTCCTCCGCATCTTCTTTTCTGACTCCAACAACCTTCATGTCTTCCTTCACCACATCCATAAATCTCTTCTTCGGTCTTCCTCGAGGCCTTCTGCCTGGTAGTTCCAACCTCAGCATCCTACTGCCAATATACTCACTATCCCTCCTCTGTACATGTCCAAACCATCTCAATCTAGCCTCTCTGACTTTGTCTCCAAAACATCTTACGTGGGCTGTCCCTCTGATATACTCATTTCTGATCCTATCCATCCTCGTTACTCCCAGGGAGAACCTCAACATTTTCATCTCCGCTACCTCCAGCTCTGCCTCCTGCCTTTTCCTCAGCGCCACTGTTTCTAAGCCATACAACATCGCTGGCCTCACCACCATCTTGTACACTTTTCCCTTCATTCTTGCTGACACTCTCCTATCGCACATCACACCGGATACTTTTCTCCAACCATTCCAGCCTGCCTGCACACGCTTCTTCACCTCTTTTCCACACTCTCCATTGCTCTGGATTGTTGAGCCTAAGTACTTAAAATCCTCCACCTTCGTTATCTCTGCTCCCTGTAACATCACCGTTCCTCCTGGGTCCTTCTCATTCACACACATGTATTCTGATTTTCTGAGGCTAACCTTCATTCCTCTCCTTTCCAGGGCATACCTCCACCTCTCGAGATTTTCCTGCACTTGTTCTCTGCTCTCACTACAGATCACGATGTCATCTGCAAACATCATAGTCCATGGAGATTCTTGTCTCACCTCGTCTGTCAGCCTGTCCATCACCATAGCAAACAAGAAGGGGCTCAGAGCTGACCCTTGATGCAGTCCCACCTCCACCTTGAATTCGTCGGTCACACCGACAGCACACCTCACCACTGTCTTACATCTCTCATACATGTCCTGCACCACTCTAACATACTTCTCTGCCACTCCAGACTTCCTCATGCAATACCACAGTTCTTCTCTTGGCACCCTGTCATATGCTTTTTCCAGATCCACAAAGGCACAATGTAGCTCCCTCTGACCTTCTCTGTACTTCTCTATTAACATCCTCAAGGCAAACATTGCATCTGTGGTGCTCTTTCTTGGCATGAAACCAAACTGTTGTTCACAAATGCTGACCTCTGCCCTTAGTCTAGCTTCCACTATTCTTTCCCATAACTTCATTGTATGGCTCATCAACTTTATCCCTCTGTAGTTGCTGCAACTCTGCACGTCTCCCTTGTTCTTAAAAATGGGCACCAGCACACTTCTCCTCCACTCCTCCGGCATCTGCTCACTCTCTAGTACCGTGTTGAATGTTCTTGTCAGAAAATCTACTGCTACCTCTCCTAGACACTTCCATACCTCCACAGGTATATCATCAGGACCAACTGCCTTTCCATTCTTCATCCTCTTCAATGCCCTTCTCACTTCACCCTTACTGATCTTTGCTACATCCTGCCCCTCAATGGTTACCTCTTCTACTCTTTTTCTCTCTCATTTTCCTCATTCATCAGCTCTTCAAAGTACTCTTTCCATCTTCCCAGCACACTTCTGTCATCAGTCAATAGAGTTCCCTCTCTGTCCTTTATCAATCTAACTTGCTGCACGTCCTTTCCATCTCTATTTCTCTGCTGTGCCAACCTGTATAGATCATTTTCTCCCTCTTTACTATCCAACCTATCATACAAGTCATCATATGCCCTCTGTTTGGCCTTAGCCACTGCTACTTTCGCCTTACGCTGTGTCTCCCTGTACTCCTGTTTACTCTCTTCGGTCCTCTCAATGTCCCACTTCTTCTTGGCTAACCTCTTCCTTTGTACACACTCCTGCACTTCCTCATTCCACCACCAAGTCTCCTTATCTACTTTCCTTCCAGAGGACACACCAAGTACTCTCCTACCTGTGTCCCTGATCACATTTGCTGTGGTTGTCCAGTCATCCGGAAGCACTTCCTAACCACAGCCTGTTTCAACTCCTCCTTGAAGACAACACGACACTCTTCCTTTTTCAGCTTCCACCACTTTGTCTTCTGCTCTGCCTTTGCCTTTTTCACCTTTCTCACCATCAGAGTCATCCTGCACACCACCATCCTATGCTGTTTGGCAACGCTCTCACCCACGATGACTTTGCAGTCACTGACTTCCTTCAAATTACATCGCCTACACAAGATGTAGTCTACCTGTGTGCGCCTACCTCCGCTTTCATAAGTCACCCTATGCTCCTGTTTCTTCTCAAAGAAAGTATTCACCACAGCCATTTCCATCCTTTTTGCAAAATCTATCAACATCTGTCCTTCTGCATTCCTGTCCTGGATACCAAACCTGCCCATCACTTCCTCGTCCCCTCTGTTGCCTGCCCCAACATGTCCATTGAAGTCTGCACCTATGACCACTCTTTCACCTCTGGGGGTACTCTGTATATGTACATGTAACAGTTGGCAGCATTTAACAGAGTGGTACCTTAAATTGGGTTTAAGCAAGAAACCGGTCAGTACTCCTCAAGACTCCACGGGGAGCAGATTTCCGTATCAGTTGATAAATGGAGAATACAGCAAGGCTGAGATGAGAACACCTACTAGCTGTTCTCCAACATGACCTCGTCGATTTTGATGATGTCGATACTGTGATGTAGAGTGCATATCTGCTTTGAATCAGCAACCAGCAGCCTTTTATAAGCTATGTTACATGATCCATCATTGAGGATACTGGATAAGTTTGACCTTGCTGTACTACAACTTTGGTCAGCATCCTGTCAAACTAGACACTTAACATTCAACTTGCACCAGTGTACTCACCAAATTTCTCACATTTCTGCATACACTGGCCAAATTGTCAACCCTGAACTTTGTATGGAAATTAGTGCATGCCCAGTTTTATGTTGTGGGTTTGTTTCATTAATCAGGACTGGTGTGATCAGCTTGAAGCCACAAATGCATTCTTGAAAGATTAGCTCTGGCTTGTTATTAGAGAATTATGTTGTAATGCTACATGATTTGATCAAAGGATTATCTAATTCTGACTTTTTTCAGAGGTCAAAAGTTCTAGTCTAACTATGACGGCTTTCGTTTACCTCACATTACAAGAGGGCAGCAAACTTTGTGAAAACATTACTGTAAGTTGAACATAGATAATGTGGTGTGTCTGGGTCCTGTTCAACTACATAACTCATCAGTCCTAGCACATGACATGCCCGAGTCACGTGTCTCACAAATTAGTCTCACTTGTATCTCATTCTGCCTTAATAGCACCATGATACAAGTTCCAGGTTTTGTGTCTCATTGTCAAGCTTTTAATGGTGTGATTTGTTATCATGCTTGCAATGCTCTATTATTGCTTACAATCTTACAGTCAAGTAGCTAAATGAATTGATTGGGAAATGATGGATGAAAGCACTTAAAAGTATTTTTTTTTTACTATATTGTTATTCTTTGCCTTAATTTTTCTTTTTTTATATAGAACCATTTCTCCGAGGTGTATCATTTAAAAACCTTGCTGGTAATATCCCGATTTCTAGCCAAATTAGGAAAGCAATCTTGTCTGAATTTATATTTTCATTGGCAACAAATACAATTATAGAGTTTAAATTATCAAAAAAAAAATGTATTTATTGAAAGCAAGTATTCACTTATAAAGTTATAACTTAAAGTAATACTTTGAAGAGCTGATGAATGAGGAAAATGAGAGAGAAAAAAAGAGTAGAAGAGGCGACCATTGAGGAGCAGGATGTAGCAAAGATCAGTAAGGGTGAAGTGAGAAGGGCATTGAAGAGGATGAAGAATGGAAAGGCAGTTGGTCCTGATGACATACCTGTGGAGGTATGGAAGTGTCTAGGAGAGGTAGCAGTAGATTTTCTGACAAGAACATTCAACAAGGTACTAGAGACTGAGCAGATGCCGGAGGAGTGGAGGAGAAGTGTGCTGGTGCCCATTTTTAAGAACAAGGGAGACGTGCAGAGTTGCGGCAACTACAGAGGGATAAAGTTGATGAGCCATACGATGAAGTTATGGGAAAAAATAGTGGAAGCTAGACTAAGGGCAGAGGTCAGCATTTGTGAACAACAGTTTGGTTTCATGCCAAGAAAGAGCACCACAGATGCAATGTTTGCTTTGAGGATGTTAATAGAGAAGTACAGAGAAGGTCAGAGGGAGCTACATTGTGCCTTTGTTGATCTGGAAAAAGCATATGACAGGGTGCCGAGAGAGGAACTGTGGTATTGCATGAGGAAGTCTAGAGTGGCAGAGATGTATGTTAGAGTGGTGCAGGACATGTATGAGAGATGTAAGACAGTGGTGAGGTGTGCTGTCAGTGTGACAGAAGAGTTCAAGGTGGAGGTGGGACTGCATCAAGGGTCAGCTCTGAGCCCCTTCTTGTTTGCTATGGTGATGGACACGCTGACAGACGAGGTGAGACAAGAATCTCCATGGACTATGATGTTTGCAGATGACATTGTAATCTGTAGTGAGAGCAGAGAACAAGTGCAGGAAAATCTAGAGAGGTGGAGGTATGCCCTGGAAAGGAGAGGAATGAAGGTTAGCCTCAGAAAATCAGAATACATGTGTGTGAATGAGAAGGACCCAGGAGGAACGGTGATGTTACAGGGAGCAGAGATAACGAAGGTGGAGGATTTTAAGTACTTAGGCTCAACAATCCAGAGCAATGGAGAGTGTGGAAAAGAGGTGAAGAAGCGTGTGCAGGCAGGCTGGAATGGTTGGAGAAAAGTGTGCGGTGTGATGTGCGATAGGAGAGTGTCAGCAAGAATGAAGGGAAAAGTGTACAAGACGGTGGTGAGGCCAGCAATGTTGTATGGCTTAGAAACAGTGGCGCTGAGGAAAAGGCAGGAAGCAGAGCTGGAGGTAGCGGAGATTAAAATGTTGAGGTTCTCTCTGGGAGTAACGAGGATGGATAGGATCAGAAATGAGTATATCAGAGGGACAGCCCATGTAAGATTTTTTGGAGACAAAGTCAGAGAGGCTAGATTAAGATGGCCTCGAGGAAGACCAAAGAAGAGATTTATGGATGTGGTGAAGGAAGACATGAAGGTCGTTGGAGTCAGAAAAGAAGATGCAGAGGACAGGGTGAGATGGAGGCGGATGATTTGCTGTGGCGACCCCTGAAGGGAGCAGCCGAAAGTAAAAGAAGAAGAAGAAGAAGTATTCACTTATAAAGTTGTTTTTTTCTTTTGTTGGTGAATCCACACAGCTGTAGATGCCGCTTTGCAAGAATGTATATCCCTTTATTATAGAGCTAGAGTACTCCAGGTTTCTTTGTCAGTCTAAAGACATGCACATTACGTAAACTGGCTGTTCCAAATTGCCCCTTGGAGTGAGTGAATAAATGTGTGGGCACTGTGATGAACTGTTAAGCTTTTCAGTGCATACCCCACCTTTAGACAGTTGGTTCAGATCCATGTGACCCTATTAGGTTTAGGTGGCTCAGAAAATGAATAAATTAATGAGTATGTTAAAAAAAAAAAAAAAAAAAAAAAAAAATATATATATATATATATATATATATATATATATATATATATATATATATATATATATATACATACATATATAGTATTGTACGTTTGAATATCAAATTAGTGTGATTTCATGTTTCAGCTCAATCAGTCTCTCATTTGTTGTCAACATTTTTCAGAATCTTCAACAGGACATGAGTAAAGCAGCAGATTTCATTCCACAGAACATTAATTCTACCTCTGATCCTTATGCTTTGCCCATGGCATCATATGCTCTAGCAAAGGCTGGACAATTGGATTCTGAGAGATTGTTTAGATTTGCTTCTGCCGGTAAGCTGGAGCATGAACATTCTCACATAGTTACTTCTTGCGAAAATCTCAATGTGAGTTTTGTTGTTGTTGTTGTTGTTGTTGCTGTTTAGATATACAAATATTTTTGTATATCCACAAATCTGTGATTTAGTATTTATGTAGAGCTGTTTGCAGTCCAGTGGTGGCTCAGTGGTTCAGGTTAAGATAATTGTCACTGGTGATCCAGTCAGTGAGGTCCTAACCCTAAACCTTAAAATAAATCTTCAGTTGTGTACAGAGAAGATAAAACATGAAAAAAAAAAATTAACTATGCTGTGGATCTTGTCAGAAAATGTATCTGCTTAATGCATTATATGTAATTGCTATAAATTATTTCAAAGAATTCTTAGATATGATGCTAGAATCCACAGTTGAGGGCACTTTTACTGATCCAAAGGTCAACGGTTCAATCCTCACTATCATCACTGTTGGGCCCTTGAGCAAGGCTCTTAACCCTCAATTGCTTTGTTGTGTAAGAAGAAATAGTTTTCTTTAAACATACAGCACTTCCTTCTTCCTTTCGGCTTTTTCCCTTTTCCTCAGGAGTCGCCACAGCGAATCATCTGATTCGCACGTTTTGATTTGACAGAGGTTTTTACATCGGATGCCCTTCCTGTCACAACCCTTTTTAGCAAGGGACAGAAACACGCTGATGACTTTGCAGCCTACTCTTTACGAAAGTCAGCAATGGTTCTTTTACATGCCTCTCACCATAGACAGTGAGAGACATGGCCCACCTTTCATAACCCAGTTAGCCGCACTGGAGGGGACAGTGACAACCTTGTGGAGAGTGGGACTCGAACCCCCAACCTTTGGATCAGCGATCCAGCGCCCTATATCACTAGACCACAACTGCCCCTTCTTTAAACATACAGCACTGTAGTTTTATAAAAAATGCCCACTGGGCATAAAGTGGAAACCAATGAAATGGTATGCCATGGTTACTTTGCACTTGAATAACGTGCTACAGAAGATAAAATCTCACACACAAACATTCTAAACATTAAATTAAATATAGTACTGCACTGGAATAATAATTGTAAACTAGATTTGGATGAGATTTGTTCATACACAGCAATCTCAGAAATAAATAACTCTCCTCCAGTGACAAAATAAAAGACCTGGGTTTGGTTCAGTCTCCACTCTGAAAATGGGTCGGACTGTGAAGTATTAAGAATTAATATTCTTCAAAAGAATTTTGAGCAGGCTCCTTCTTAAAATGCCTTCATATACTTTTCTGTGTTGCTGTCATTTTTGTAAATTAAATGATTACAAAACAACATGAACACTACGAATAAAGAAGATCCCACGAAGGGCATGATGATCACATCTGGCTGCACCCTGTCCCCTGCTTTGTGGGATAGATATGCTTTTTCTTTAAAAAAATACAAGGACTCGAACATATTCATTCATTTTCTGAACCAATTCATCCTATTTAGGGTTGTGGGGAGGCTAGCGATTTTTTTTTTTGAATCTAAATGTTTTTGTTGCAAGCACAATTGTAATTTAATTGTCTCTGCAGAAACAATGCAACACATTTTTTTGATTTTTATGATTGGTGGCGCTGCTCCGTGGCGACACACGTTTGAAAGTGCTCTGACAATTTCTCTCGTTTTGTGCCTTGTGATGTTTTTATGTTTATTTATTTATTTATACCAAAGTGAACAATCATGAACAAAGAGGTGGTTTGCTGTATGTTTTTGACAATTTTCATCTTGAATGTGCTCGTTGAACATGGCTTGGCCATTCACTACAGCCAGGGTGAGAGAGGTGACAGACGCCATGATGTAAGACGTCCACTCCAGTATGACCGGGACAAGTTATTTTCTCTCAGGGACAGAGCTGACGCTAGCACGTTGTCTATGGATTTACCCTCGGAATGTGTGTTCAGTGATTCTCAGGATGGATCTGGTAATTCAGGGAGGAAACACAGAAAATGAGGTAAGAGAGGAGGGGTGCGACGGCGAGTACGCGAGCGGAAATCCAGACCCCCACTACCTACATTGATGTTGTCCAACGTATGATCGCTAAGAAATAAACTTTCTGAACTTGATGCTTGTACGCGGTACCTGTATGAGTTTAGAGACAGTTGTTTGATATGCCTGACAGAAACATGGCTCAACAGTTCCGTTGATGACAGTACCCTTACGCTACCCGGGTTCGGCTCCAATATACGCTTAGACAGGAGGGTGGAGGATACATAGCTCAGACCATAGGAGGTGGGGGTGTGTATCTATGTGAATGAACGATGGTGTAAGAACTATACAGTGAGAGACAAGATATGTACATCCGACATAGAGTTGCTATTGATATCCCTGAGACCATCATATCTGCCTAGAGAGTTCGGGCAATTATTTGTTGTTCTTGTGTACATTCCCCCCAGTGCCAACAACAACCAAGCTGTATCTGTAATACACGATCAAGTTCAGAAACTAGACTCAATCTCCCCAGAAGCCCCCAAGTTCGTGCTAGGCGATTTTAACGGTGCTACACTCAAGTCTGTCTTACCTAATTATGAGTAGTATGTGAAGTGTGCAACACGAAAACAGAGAACAATCGACCTATGTTACGGTAACATCAAACACGCCTATAAAGCCATCGCCAAGCCGCCCATCGGCGCCTCTGACCACAACTCTATCTTCATGCTGCCTTCCTACAAGCAGAAACTGAAGACGCAGAAGGTGCAGACAAAGTGTGTCAGATCCTGGGACCCTGTCAGTAGAGCGGTTGCAAGGTTGTTTCGACTGCACCGACTGGGACATGTTTTTTGATAACTGTGACGACCCTTCCACAGTAGCTGACACCATCACCAGCTATATCAAGTTTTGTGTGGACAGTGTTATCCCCCAGAGAGAGATTAAACTGTACCCTAATAACAAGCCCTGGGAAAGAACTCAAAGTGCTCTTAAACGAGAAGAAAAGGTTGTTCTGTGCTAAGGATACTGTTCAGCTGAAATCTATTCAGAGAGATATTAACATGCAGATAAAGAAGTGCAAGGAGGACTATAAAGACAAAGTCGAGTCCCAGTTCCGCTCGAACAACACCAGACAAGCATGGCAGGGTGTCAAGAACATGATTGGCTGTCCTCGTAAGCAATCATCAATCAGCACAGGAGACGACAACAGTTGTGGACCTCAACAAGTTCTACACCAGATTCGACACCTACGACTTCAGTGATGAACGCAGCATCAGCCACGACAAGATCAACGCCCTGAACGACGACAACATCACCATTACACCGGAGGCCATCAAACACCAGTTCTCCAGACTATATAAGGAAATATATAAGGAAATATAAGGAAAGCTTCAGGACCCGGTTCTCTTGATGGAATAATTCTCAAACAGTGCTGTGAACAGTTGTGTAATGTGTTTTCGAAATTATACCAACTCTCCATCGACAGCCATGTGATACCCTCAGTTTGGAAAACATCAAAGATTGTCCCAGTCCCAAAGAAGGCTAACTCCACTCAGATGAACGATTTTAGACTTGTGGCCCTTACATCCATTGCAATGAAGTGTTTCGAACGTATTGTGCTAAATTTCTTATTGTGTGATGTTCAACACTTGATGGATCCATATCAGTTTGCATACAGGGCAAGGAGAGGTGTTGAGGATGCCAAACTTGTTATTTTAAACAGTATATACAAGCACTTAGAATTACCCAGATCTTATGTTAGAATTCTCTTTGTTGATTTTTCATCTGCTTTTAATACCATTCAGCCTCACATTTTATTGTCTAAGCTTTTAAACATGGGTGTAAACAGCAAGGTTTTATTGTGGATTGAGAGTTTCTTAACCGAAAGACCCCAATTTGTTATTGTTAATTCATCTTGTTCATCTTTGTTGTTCACCAACACTGGAGCCCCCCAAGGTTGTGTTATATCACCGGTCTTATTCACATTGTATACCAATGATTGTGTAAGCCAAGCGTTAAACTGTCTGACGGTTAAGTTTGCTGATGACGCCGCTTTGGTTGGACTTATACAAGACAATGAACTGTGCTATAGATCCGAAATTGACAGATTTGTGACCTGGTGCGAGGACAATTATTTAAAGTTAAACGTTTCAAAGACAAAGGAAATGGTGATTAATTTTTCGCAGCAAACAAGTCGTATCTGGACCTGTGATTATCAAGGACGAGTGTGTGGATATTGTTGAGGAATACAAGTACCTCGGGACAATTATCGATAACAAATTGAACTGAAACTCTAACACCGATGCAGTTTTCAAAAAATGTCAACAGAGACTACACTTCCTTCGAAAATTACGGTCCTTTAATGTTAGTGCCAATGTTATGTCGTTATTTTACCATTGTTTTGTTTAAAGTGTTCTAACCTTTTCTTTTCAATGTTGGTACGGTGCTTTATCTTTAAATAACAAATCACGTTTAGATAAACTTGTTTTAATTGCTGCCAAAGTAGCAGGAGTCACTTTTTACGATTTGTCTTATCTCTATGAAAAACGTGTTTTAGAGTTAGCTTTGAAGATTTTATCTGATCCTGACCATGTCTTATACAAAGAGTATGTTTTGCTGCCTTCTGGACGAAGATATTTGTTGCCACGTTTTAAAACCAATAGAGCTTTTAAAACCTTTGTTCCATTCAGCATCCGTCTTTTAAATGATTGTTGAGCTTGTTCATGTTATCTACCATGTGTCATGTATCATGTGTATGTCTTGTTTTTAAATGTGTAATGTCACCACTTTCAAATGTACAAAGAATTCCCATACGGGTAATAAAGTTTTGTCATTGTCATCATTGTCATTGTTGTTTTATATTAGCATGAGGAAAAAGAGGGGAAAACATTATGTGCAGTGTTATTTAATTTTAAATGTCAAAAAAGGATTTGTGGCTCCCAGTATTTTCTTTAATGTGGAAAACGGCTCCAAATGGCTCTTTGAATGGCAAAGGTTGCTGACCCCTGAACTAGATGTATCCAGAATACTAAGGCAGGGTCCATTCTGATGATGACCTTGTTTCATATACCATTGACCTTCTTACCACTTCTGCAGCAAAACATTTTCCATCCAGAATCGGTCATACTTTTTCATGCAGCGTCATTACCTTTTTCTGGTGCTTCAGCACCTTACCAGGCTTCTGCCTGAGAAGGTGCGCAGTGTTTGGGTGGCATGCTTAACAGTAATTACAAACACACACACTAAAAAAGCACAGTCACAAAGTATGCACGAACGAGGAAAATAAGGGGCGTTACATAATCTCCATTGGCTGAATTTGAACCACGTGACAGTTGTTCTGCAATTCGCGAATATGTAAAGCCACGAGTGCAAAACTGCGAAGAGTCAAGGGTCTAGTGTACTTGTATGTCACTTAGAATAAGAACATCTGCCGAATGCTGTAAATGTAAATGTCAAAATAAATTCTACACAAGTTGCCCAGTCACTGAGGTAGCGAAGAAACCCTAAACAGGACAATTTGACAGTAATTTGAAATTATGATCATTTTTCTCCCCTCCCTGAATCGCCACCTTATTGTGGTGGAGGGGTTTGCACAACCTAATGATCCTAGGAGGTATGTTGATGGGGGCATAATGCCACTGGTAGGGTTACCTAAGGCAAACAGTCCTGGATGAAGGTCCAGGTGAAGTGGGGTTCAGAAGACCTCTATGATGAAGGAAAAAAAGAAGGATACAGTTTTCCTTGCCCAGACACGGGTCACCAGGGTTCCCCATAAAGCTAGGCCTGGAGGTCCTCTCCAGTTGACAAAAGGGTAGCTTCCCTCCACCTTCAGGTGGGGGGACAAATACTGACTGTTACTTGTGCTTATGCACCAAATGACAGTTCAGAGTACCCACCCTTCTTAGAGTCTTTAGGGGGTGTGTTGGAGAACGCTCCCTCGGGAGACTCACTTGTGGTCTTGGGAGACTTCAACGCCCATGTGGACAAAAATAGTGTGACCTGGAAAGGTGTGATCGGTAGGTACGGCTTCTCCAGTCTGAACCTGAATGGTGTTTTGTTGTTGGACTTCGGTGCGCATTACAGTTTATCTATCACGAACTCCATGTTCGAACATAAGGTAAGGTAAAAGGTAAAGTCTGTTGGGTTTTTACACCCGAGCCTCGTGGCTCATCAGGCCGGTGCTTATCCTCGGTTTCCATACCGTGAAGCGACCAGGAGTTCAACTCCCCCTGGATGGGATGCTAGTCCATCGCAGGTTACCTTCCCAGTATATTTTTACTGGTACCCATTTACACTGCTGGGTGAACAGAGGCACACTTGTGGTTGAGACCTTTCCCAGGGGCTCGAACATAAGGGTGCCCATAAATGCACTTGGCACCAGGACACCCTAGGTTGCAGTTTGATGATCGACTTTGTAGTTGTGTCACTGGAGTTCTGGACACTTGGGTGAAGAAGCGAGCTGGGCTGTCTACCGATCACCACGGGGTGGTGAGCTGGCTTTGATGGTGGGGGAGGCTGCCTTCCAGACCTGACAGGTCCAAGTGTGTAATTAGGGTCTGCTCAGAACGTTTGGCGGCGTCCCCTGTCTGAGAGATCTTTAACTCTCATCTCCGGTAGTGCTACAACCACGTCCCGGAGGAGGCGGGTAACATCAAGTCTGAATGGACATATTTCATGCCTCCATTGTTGAGGTGGCAGCCCATAGCTGTGGCCGGAAGGTTGTCTGTGCTTGTTGTGGCAATCAAGTTGAACCCGAACCCGGTGATGGACACCTGTGGTGATGGGGCCGTCAAGTTGAAAAAGAAGGCCTATCGGGTCTTATTAGCCTGTGGGACTCCTGAGGCAGCAGACAGGTACTGGCAGGCCAAACATGCTGAACCTAAGCTGTCGCAGATGCAAAATCTTGGGCGTGGGATGAGTTTGATGATTGCCTGGAGAGTGATTATCGGCTGGCCTCAAAAGGGTTCTGGACCACCATCCGATGCCTCAGGAGGGGGAAGCAGTTCTCCACAAACACTATTAACAGTGGAGGTGGGGAGCTGCTCACCTCGACTGGGGATGCCATTGGGAGGTGGAAGAAATACTTTCAGGACCTCTTCAATCCCACCAACATGCCCTCCGTGGAAGAGGAAGACCCTGGGGGTGTGGGCAGGGTCTGCCCATCACTGGAGTGGAGGTCACTGAGGTACTCAAAAAACTCCTCAGGGGTCAGGCTCCGGGGTTGGATGAGATCTGCCCTGAATATCTCAGAACTCTGGATGCTTTAGGAGTGTCTTGGTTGACACGGCTCTGTAACATCATGTGGTCATCGGGGACTGTACCTCTGGATTGGCAAACTGGGGTAGTAGTCCTCCTTTTTAAAAAGGGGGACTGGAGGGTGTGTTCCATTTGTCGAGGAATCACACTCCTCAGCCTGCCTGGGAAATTCTATGCAGGGGTAGTGGAGAGGAGGATCCAACCGATAGTCGAACCTCGGATTCAGGAAGAACAATGTGGTTTTTATCCTGGCCGTAGCCCTGTGGACCAACTCTATATGCTCCACAGAATCTTGGGGGGGGGGGGGCATGGGAGTTTGCCCAATCTGTCCACATGTGCTTTGTTGATTTAGAGAAGCTTTTGATTGTGTCCCTTGGACTATCCTGTGGGGCGTGTTCTGGGAATACGGCGTTCTGGACCCGTTGCTACATGCCATTCAATCTTTGTATCGCCTGAGCCAGAGTTTGGTCCATATTAGTAACAACAGGTCAAATTCGTTTCTGGTGAGGGTTAGAGTCCATCAACGCTGTCCTTTGTCAACAATTCTGTTCATATTTTTTTATGGACAGAATTTCTAGGTGCAGCCAAGGTGTTGAGGGGTTCTGGTTTGGTGGCCATCGGATCTCATCTGTTTTTAGTGGATGGTGTTGTCCTTTTGGCTTCATCAAGCCGGGATCACCAGCTCTCATTGGAGGGATTCACAGTTGAGTGCGAAGCGGCCGGGATGAAAATCAGCACTTTTAAGTCTAAGGCCATGGTTCTCAGTCAGACGAGGGTGAAATGCACCCTCCCGGTCAGGAATGAAGTTCTCCTGCCCCAAGTGGAGGAGTTTAAGTATCTTTGGGTCTTGTTCACAAGTCAGGGAAGGAAAATCGACAAATGGATTGCTGCGGCCTCTGCTGTTAAACGGAGCCTGCACCAGTCCATTGTCGTGAAGAGAGAGCTGAGATGCAAGGCAAAGCTCTCAATTTACCAGTTGATCTATGTTCCAATCCTCACCTATAGCCTCGAGCTTTGGGTAGTGACCGAAAGAACAAGATCCCGCGATGTATCCGCATACAAGTGGCTGAAATGAGCTTCCTTTTCTGGGTGGCGGGGCTCTCTCTTAGAAATAAGGTGAGAAGCTCTGCCATCCAGGGAGAGCTCAGAGGAGTTCTGCTGCTCCTCCGCATTGAGAGGGGCCAGTTGAGATGGCTCGGGCATCTGGTCAGAATGTCTCCTGAACGCCTCCCTGGTGTGGTCTTTCGGGCATATCCAACTGGGAAGAGACCTCGAACATGCTGGAGGGACTATGTCTCTCAGCTTGTCTGGAAACACCTCGGTGTCCCCCCTGAAGAGCTGAAGGAAGTGGATGGGGAGAGGGATGTCTGGACCACTTTGCGTAGGTTTCTGCCACCGTGACCCAACTCTGGATAAAGTGGAAGAAGATAAGGATGAGGATGAGGATCATTTTTCTTACATTGAAGTGGTTTATTCCAAATAAATATATTTAAGAAATTTTATTTACTCACTTGTTAGTCTCATAAGTCTCAAAAGGCCTTAGAAAGCTTTTTAGGGCTTGGAATGATTACACAAAAGTCATAAAATGTGATCAAGACATAGTTCCTGGTTTTGAATCGTGTGCCATCAATTGTTTGTCTATGTTTATAACATTTCTCCATTTAAATTTTTAATTTTCCTATTTTTATTTTTTTGTAGCCTCCAAAAAGTACAATTATATACATTTAATATCCTGTTTTTTCCAAACCCTCTTAGTCTTTTACTTTATAGCAGCAAGCAGAAGGACTCATCAGCATCCCACTAATATCTAGAAATCTCCAGCTAGCAGGAGCCAGCATCCTACCACCGGGCCACCATTGCCCATAGACTATGGATATTAGTTTTGAACAAGACAGGTTTATTCCAAATATAAAAAATTACTATAAATCCTAACTTTCATGTAATTTGTTGAAGCATATCACCTTTATCTATACCTGTGCTTTTTTAAAGATCGAAGCCACTGGCCAGTGAATGAAGGCCATGATTTTACATTGGAAGCAACTGGCTATGCTCTCCTGGCACTTCTTCATGTCAAAGATTTTGAGAATGCCAAATCCATTGTAAAATGGCTGAAGAGCAATCAAAGATTTTCAGGTAGTTACCGCTCAACACAGGTAATATTCTGCATATTATTTCTATTTCTATTGTACAGTGGTACCTCTACTTATGAAATTAATCTTTTTCGAGGGCAAGCTCAAGAGTGGAAACGTTAGTTAGATGAAAACCAATTAATCTGTTCCAACCCCCTCCAAAATTCATATAACCTGACACAAACATGTATTTTGACGTAATCTATTTAAGAAAAGCATATAACAATAAACATTATCACAATAATAACACATATACAGTAACATTAATAATACTGTAATTAACGACAAATGTCTTCCTATCGGCTTTTTTCCTTTTTCTCGGGAGTCACCACAGCGAATCATCTGATTCACACGTTTGATTTGGCAGAGGTTTTCACGTCGGATGCTCTTCCTGTCACAACCCTTTTTAGCAAGGGACAGAAACACGCTGACGAGTTTGCAGCCTACTCTTTATGAAAGTCAGCAATGGTTCTTTTACATGCCTCTCACCATAGACAGTGAGAGACATGACCCGCCTTTGATAACTCTGCTGAACTGGGTGGGGGGGACAATGACAACCTTGTGGAGAGTGAGACTCGAACCACCAACCTTTGGATCAGCGATCCAGCGCCCTATACCACTAACCACCACTGCCCCTTACTGTAATTAACAACAAATAATAACAATAAAACAAGAAGAAACAATCTCAATAAATTGGTGGACCAGCTTTATAAGTGTGATTGTGCCAGCTTGTGTGAGAGCACCACTGCCATCTAGTGTGGAGGATGCACAATCACACTTATAAAACTGGCAGTGACGCTCTTGCTGTGTTTTCTATGGTGTGAAGTGCAGTAAACACTATTTACGGTCGCTGGGGAGGTGGGGGGGGGTCCCTATAGGGACATCACAGAAAATAACTGAGAAGTACTGCACAGAGCACAGAGGAATACACGCAGAAATAATGCAAGGCTAATCAACCCAGAAAAGCCATTTCTCCAGCAGAACTCAGAAGTTATATATCAGTTATATAGCATGTTACCCTTGTGTTAAGACGTTATCTCTGTGATCTTTGTGTTTACATTGTTTTGCGGACTTTTGTAACCCTAAGCAAATATGGTTAGTCAGAACCATAAGCCTACTAGCATGGGTGCAAGTCTCATACACAGAAATGAATTAACTATCGGCTCGGATCAGCATAATACTTAGTTAAGCAAGGAGAGTTGTAAAATGAATGAAAACCCGAATCCAGAGAGAACTCTCCGCTCTGCTGGTGATTCACATCAGTGCAGGCTGTTCTAAATGAATTCAACGGCACCCTTGCACACTTGAAAGACCGGAAGTCCGTATAACCCACTGCAAGTAAACTACTTTCACAAGTACACTACTTTCGGTATTGAGCGCTTCACATATTGTAAGCGTTGATTGACTGTTTTAAGCTTCATGTAAAGTGACTCGGTATAAAGAAGTGACTTATTTGAAATTCATGTCGATATTATTTGATATATTTTATATTATTTTACAATGTTATGTTTATAATAATTGATTTAGGGGTGTTTGAGATACGGTAATGGTATTTATGGATATATAGTACAGTATGAGCGTTGAATTTTATGTATTTATTTTAAGCAGTTTGTGTTTTTGTTGATTTGAGCCTTCTTTTCTGTTTTGTAGCGTGACTCTTTGAACAGCTGCACAAAAATTCCTATGTGTGAAAAAGCACAAATGGCGATTAAAAATCTTGAATCTTGTCAGTTTGAAAATGTTGCTCTACATTTTCCTTTTTTGGTATAGTGATAGACTCTGGCAGATGAGGCAAACACACTTTGAAAATGACTTAGTAAGAAAAACTCCAAGTCTCGTTCCATATGGAAGAAGACATAAATTGGAGGCTAACTCACTAGCTTGCTTGAATGTGCCATTATGTGCACCTGATCAGTGAGATCTCTGTCAGAAAAAGTCGAATTGATCAGACCAACTGTCAATCAAGTGGCAAATTTCATAGTGAGGTTGGTTGAATGATGTCTACGTTTTAATGCCATGCGATCTTCTACCCACGCTACCTTTGCGATTGCCCAGTAGATCCCAATGGACCTATTGAGCACCCCTGTCTAATACATGCAGCCAAGTACAGGCAGTGCTCAATGCCCCTGTTTGAATAATATTCTCAGGGCACTTTTTTCTTCTGGTGCTTTAACACTCAGTTTATACTGTTTATTTTATGAAATTGTCTGTCATGGAGAGCAACCATGCATCAGTAAAACAGTCAGTGAAGTGTTATGCAAAGTAAAAATAATCTCAATGAAAAGCCTGAATGTTTGTGTAGTTATTTTTGTTTTAAAGTACAAAAAAAATTCAGTAAAACTTGTTTTTCTGTACTGATAGTATGTAAGCTGATATTCTTATATAAGTAGTAGTAGAAGTAGCCTGAAGTTAAATT
The DNA here is from genome assembly GCA_024760905.1 of Plotosus lineatus. NCBI lineage: Eukaryota > Metazoa > Chordata > Actinopteri > Siluriformes > Plotosidae > Plotosus > Plotosus lineatus. The sequence goes on from CM045747.1 coordinate 36,030,263, forward strand.
ACATCACACAGAGCCTGTAATTATATATATATAGTGCCTTAGTCTGGCACATCGATCAGGACTAATCTTGGCCCATTCTGCTTTACAAAACTGCTGTAGTTCAGTCAGATTCTTGGGATGTCTGGCATGAATCGCTATCTTGAGGTCATGCCACAGCATCTCAATGGGGTTCAAGTCTGGACTTTGACTTGGCCACTCCAGAACGTGTAACAAAATTGTTCTTCTGAAACCATTCTGAAGTTGATTTACTTCTGTGTTTTAGGTCTTGTTGCAGCGTCCATCCTCTTTTTAGCTTGAACTGTCTGACAGATGGCCTTGGGTTTTCCTGCAAAACATCCCGATAAACTTTTGAATTCATTTTTCCATTAATGGTTGCAAGTTGTCCAGGCCCCAAACCATGATGCACCCTCCACCATGCTTCACGGTGGGGATGAGGTGTTGATGTTGGTGAGCTGTTCCATTTTTCCTCCACACATGACGTTGTGTGTTCCTCCCAAACAATTTGGTTTCATCAGTCCACAAAATATTTTGCCAAAACTTCTGTGGCATGTCCAAGTGCCTTTTTGTGAACATTAAATGAGCAACAATGGTTTTTTGGACAGCAGTGGCTTCCTCCTTGGAGTTCTCCCATGAACACCATTCTTGGCCATTGTTTTACATATAGTTGATGTGTGCACAGAGATATTGGACTGTGCCAGTTAGTTCTGTAAGTCTTTAGCTGACACTCTAGGGTTTCTTTTTACCTCTCTGAGTATTCTGCGCTGAACTCTTGGCGTCATCTTTGGTGGATGACGACTCCTTTGGAGAGAAGCAACAGTGCCAAACCCTCTCCATTTGTAGAAAACTTCTCTGACTGTCAATTGATGAACATCCAGACTTTTAGAGATGGTTTTGTATCCTTTCCCAGCTTTATACAAATAAACAATTCTTGATCGGGGGTCTTCAGACAGCACTTTTGAGCGAGCCATGGTGCACATCAGACAATGCTTCTCATCAAGACAATTCTTATCAGATGTGTGTTTTATAGTGGGCAGGGCAGCTTTAAGCCACTCATCAGTGATTGGGCACACACCTGACCTTAATTGTTTGGTTTCAATTGCTCTTTACGTCTCCTTAGGCAGAGGGTTCAGTTGCTTATTCCTCCCCCTTCTGTCATTGTTTGCATGCTATCCTCATTAAAATATGAAAACCTATAAATGTTTGGGTGGTTTTAGTTTAAACAGACACTGTTTTTTCATCTGTGTGATTTTGACAAAGATCAGACCACATTTGATGGTGATTTTATGCAGAAATGTGAGAAATTCCAAAAGGTTCAGATTCTTTTTCATACCAGTGTACACCAGGTGGTGATCAGTTGGCAGCTCAGCTACTGTCTTTTCCCGAATGTTCAGAACATGTGGCCACAAGTTTGGTGACGCGACTATAACACCAATCATTGACCTGTGGCTCCACCCTATGGAAACTGGTGATAAGCACCAGCCTGATGAGCACCCATTAAAAAATTCAATAAAGGGTGGGTACTCTGAACTGCCATTTGGTCCATAAGCACAAAAACTGTCACGACCAGTACTCACATCCAAATGCAGAGGAAAACGACCCATTTGCATTGAAGAGAGTCTGAGACTTGTCAGTATCTTTCAACCTTACGCACCAGCTTCAGCCCTTCCACACCGGAAAGGTGACATTCCTGTCCGAGGAGTCAGAGCCAGAAGCTGAGGGTCAGTCCAATAGAACCCATGCTCACCATGCATCTGACCCCTATAGCCCCCCTCCCACAGGTGATGGTTCCATGTCTCCTTTTCGGACTAAGCTTGGCCAGGTTCCATGGGAAGAAGCCTGACCACCATTCATTCATCTTTGAGCCCTTCCCCAGACCTGGTTGCACTGGAACCATTGGTGATTCTCATAAAGAGAAGCTGCATAGTTGACAGCACATTTCTGTCCTGCCATTGCAGGCAATCTGTTCAGGGTGTACTCTGCCCTCACCCAGAGTCAAATGAAATGGGCACCAGCCTCCCGGTGACCATAATTAGGATTTTCTTGAGATGAAGCTTTAATTAATGGTGATTTCAATTGCAATTTTGATAACCCAGAGGATCCTTTAAAAACAGCATTCCCCTAGATGCAACCGGGGGTAAATGAGAATTTAATCGAATCCACTCATGAAGTTGCTCACACTCACAATTTAATACTAACTTTAGGATTAAATATTGAAAATATAGTTGCAGTTCCACAGTCAGAAACTTTTTCAGATCATTATCTAATCTTGCTTACACACCGCTTAGTTCTAATGTATACATCTTGCCACGTTACTGCATGAAGAGACACTTTTACATCAAAGACTGCACAGAGTTTCATTAATAATCTTCAAGAATTATCAACGATGATTGGATCACCATGAGACCCAATGGTTTGCAAACTAACATCTCCATTGTTGACATTTGAAAAGTTTGAGTTCACAATTGAGTTCACATTGTTTTAATTATGAGGAAAAACGTTTTTTTTTTTTTTTTTTTTTTTTTTTTTAAGCTACTGAAAAAAAGTTTTTAAAAGCTACTGGAAAAAGTTAGATTTTTTGAAAATCTACATAAATGTGTTTTTTTCTTCTCATAATTCAAACAGTTATACTTATCTGTTTTTTAACTCAAACTCTTCATTTGCTCAGTGTGAGTCTTGCTGTACAAGTTAAATATAAATATTTTGCTCTTTTCTCAAGATTGTCACTCTGTATTACACCAAACCTGATGAAAAAGATAAAAAGTGTAACAAGCTTGATCTGGATGTAAAAATGGTCAGAAACAGAGTTGGTAGGTTTAAACAAGTAATCATTTATTTACAATATTACAGTGAATATTCTTTTTTTGATTGCTGTCCTATTCATACAACCGTCACATACACATTTTGGCTTGAGAGAAATTAGCAGTGGATGGCACAGTGGCTCAGTGGTTAGCATGTCCACCAAATGAAATGAAGGTTCTGGATTCCTGAGCTTGGCAGAGATGTTTCTGTGTGGAGTTTGCATGGTCTAGTTATTTGGGTATTCCAGTTTCCTCTCACAGTACAAAGACATGCACAATAGGATAATCGGCTGTTCCAGATTATGCCTAGGTATTGGTGTGAATGTTTATGTTTGCTCTGGGATGGACTGATAAGCTGCCCAGGGTGTATGCTAAAGTTTTTTTGATAAGCTCAACTCCACTCACAACCCGAGTTATTAAAGGGTACCTGTGGGGTATCACATCAGTGATACCGTAAGCTCTTGTCTCTTGTCAAGTGTGTGTGGGTGCTGCCACACTGCTGCGGCTGCTATTACTACTACGACTACCATGACTAATGGACTAATGTAATGGACTGTTCACTGACCCATGTAGCAGACACTAGTCTAAAACAGCACATTAGTTCACATCACTTCCTGAAGAAAAAAAAAAAAAAAAAAAACAAGGGAAAAAAATGACTGTTGGGATTTCTTTTCGTTGTCTAGTTCTTTCTCTCTCTGGTTCGGAGCGAGTTCTAATCATCTCGTGGATCAGTCGTTCTGTGTCACCCAGAGCTCTGGGGTGGCTTGCAATAAAGGGTCACGTTCTTTATTCAAAAACTCACCGAAGCTTTCAGAGGTGAACAGAGTATTTATACAATTTACAGTATTTATGGGTGGGGGTCATAAATGCAGCTGTGAGGGGAGGCACAGGCCAGTTTTCACCCTAATGCCGGTCCCAAGCCCGGATAAATGCAGAAGTTGCATCAGGAAGGGCATCCGGCATAAAACCAATGCCACATAAAGCATGCGAGTCAAAAATACGAATCCCACACCAGATCAGTCGAGGCCCGGGTTAACAACGACTGCCATCAGTGCTGTTAACCAATAAGGTGCTGGTGGAAATTGAACTACTGTTGGTCGAAGAAGGAGAGGTCGAAGAAGGAGAGATGGGAGGCATGTCCATCGGCAGAGATAGAAGTGGAAAGGCATGAGTCTAGGACTGAGAGTAGGGACTGAATGCTGGAACGATGAAAGGAAAAGGTAGAGAGCTGGCTAACATGGTGGCTGAAGATGGACAAACAGTGTGTTCAGGAGACCAGGTAGAAAGGTATCAAGGCTATAAGCTTCGGAGCAGGGTTTAAGCTGTTTTATCAATGTGTGTATGGGAAGAAAATTTGTGTAAAAGTCATCTTGAAGTTTGTCAGAAATGTTCTAGAACTGAAAAGAGTGTCAGACAGAGTGATGAGTCTCAAGTTAGAAATTGAAGGTGTGATGTTCAATGTTGTTAGTGCTTAGGCCTCACGGACAGGATGTGAGCGAGAAGAAAAGGCGAGATCCTGGAGTGAGTTAGATGAAGTGATGCAAAGCACCCCCAGAGGTGAAAGAGTGGTCATTGGTGCAGATTTCAGTGGACATGTTGGTGCAGGCAACAGACGGGACGAGGAAGTGATGGGCAGGTTTGAGCAGATGCCGGAGGAGTGGAGGAGAAGTGTGCTGGTGCCCATTTTTAAGAACAAGGGAGACGTGCAGAGTTGCGGCAACTACAGAGGGATAAAGTTGATGAGCCATACGATGAAGTTATGGGAAAGAATAGTGGAAGCTAGACTAAGAGCAGAGGTCAGCATTTGTGAACAACAGTTTGGTTTCATGCCAAGAAACAGCACCACAGATGCAGTGTTTGCTTTGAGGATGTTAATAGAGAAGTACAGAGAAGGTCAGAGGGAGCTACATTGTGCCTTTGTGGATCTGGAAAAAGCATATGACAGGTGCCAAGAGAAGAACTGTGGTATTGCATGAGGAAGTCTGGAGTGGCAGAGAAGTATGTTAGAGTGGTGCAGGACATGTATGAGAGATGTAAGACAGTGGTGAGGTGTGCTATCGGTGTGACAGAAGAGTTCAAGGTGGAGGTGGGACTGCATCAAGGGTCAGCTCTGAGCCCCTTCTTGTTTGCTATGGTGATGGACAGGCTGACAGACGAGGTTAGACAAGAATCTCCATGGACTATGATGTTTGCAGATGACATTGTGACCTCCAGTGAGAGCAGAGAACAAGTGCAGGAAAATCTAGAGAGGTGGAGGTATGCCCTGGAAAGGAGAGGAATGAAGGTTAGCCTCAGAAAATCAGAATACATGTGTGTGAATGAGAAGGACCCAGGAGGAACGGTGATGTTACAGGGAGCAGAGATAACGAAGGTGGAGGATTTTAAGTACTTAGGCTCAACAATCCAGAGCAATGGAGAGTGTTGAAAAGAGGTGAAGAAGCATGTGCAGGCAGGCTGGAATGGTTGGAGAAAAGTGTCTGGTGTGATGTGCGATAGGAGAGTGTTAGCAAGAATGAAGGGAAAAGTGTACAAGACGGTGGTGAGGCCAGCGATATTGTGTGGCTTAGAAACAGTGGCACTGAGGAAAAGGCAGGAGGCAGAGCTGGAGGTAGCGGAGATGAAAATGTTGAGGTTCTCTCTGGGAGTAACGAGGATGGATAGGATCAGAAATGAGTATATCAGAGGGACAGCCCATGTAAGATGTTTTGGAGACAAAGTCAGAGAGGCTAGATTGAGATGGTTTGGACATGTACAGAGGAGGGATAGTGAGTATATTGGCAGTAGGATGCTGAGGTTGGAACTACCTGGCAGAAGGCCTCGAGGAAGACCAAAGAAGAGATTTATGGATGTGGTGAAGGAAGACATGAAGGTCGTTGGAGTCAGAAAAGAAGATGCGGAGGACAGGGTGAGATGGAGGCGGATGATTTGCTGTGGCGACCCCTGAAGGGAGCAGCCGAAAGTAAAAGAAGAAGAAGAAGAACACCGAAGTTGATAGATTTAGCAAAACGGATGGAAATGGCTGTGGTGAATACTTTCTTCCAGAAGAGACAGGAGCATAGGGTGACCTATCTTGTTAAGGCAATGTCATTTAAAGGAAGTAAGTGACTGCAAAGTAGTAGTGGGTGAGAGTGTTGCCAAACAGCATTGGATGGTGGTATGCAGGATGATGCTGAGGAAGGTGAAGAAGGCAAAGGCAGAGTAGAAGACAATGTGGTAGAAGACTGAAAAAGGAAGAGTGTCATGTTGTCTTCAAGGAGGAGTTGAAACAGGCTGTGGTTAGGAAGTGCTTCCGGATGACTGGACAACTACAGCTAATGTGATCAGGGAGACAGGTAGGAAAGTACTTGGTGTGTCATCTGGAAGGAGAGTAGATAAGGAGACTTGGTGGTGGAATGAGGAAGTGCAAGAGTGTGTACAAAGGAAGAGGTTAGCTAAGAAGAAGTGAGACAGCGAGAGGACCAGTGAGAGTAAACAGGACTACAGGGAGACACAGCGTAAGGTAAAGGTAGCGGTATCAAAGGCCAAACAGAGGGTGTATGATGACTTGTATGATAGGCTGGACAGTAAGGAGAGAGAGAAAAAGATTTATACAGGTTGCCACAGCAGAGAAATAGAGATGGAAAGGACGTGCAGCAAGTGAGACTATTTCAGGACAGAGTGGGAAATGACCGATGACAGAAGTGTGCTGGGAAGATGGAAAGAGTACTTTGAAGAGCTTATGAATGAGGAAAATGAGAGAGAAAAAATGAGTAGAAGAGGGACCGTTGAGGACCAGGAAGTACCAAAGATTAGTATGGGTGAAGTGAGGAGGGTGAAGAGTGGAAAGGCAGTTGGTCCATACCGATGGAGGTAGCAGTAGATTTTCTGACAAGAGCATTCAACAAAGTCTTTGAGAGTTAGAAGATGCCAGAGGAATGGAGAAGTGTGCTGGTGCCCATTTTTAAGAACAAGGGAGATGTGCAGAGTTGTGGCAACTACAGAGGGATAAAGTTGATGAGCCATACGATGAAGTTATGGGAAAGAATAGTGGAAGCTAGACTAAGGGCAGAGGTCAACATTTGTGAACAACAGTTTGGTTTCATGCCAAAGAAAGAGCACCACAGATGCAGTGTGTAACACATGTAAACACAGGGTTACTAAATTTATTGGAAAAAACCCTAGTTTCCAACACTCCCTGAAAGCACTAGTTTCCTAGTCCCCTTGAAAGCATCATAGGCACGTGCTGCATGCGACCAGCAGAGCGTGTAGGAGAGCGTAAAGAGCAGGACGCATACAGAGCCCTCGAAAAGCGACACGAGTGAGTCAACGATCAAAAATGTGATTAAGTGAACTTTTAACAAGTTTAACTAAGTTTGTGTGCTTTTCAGAGCCTTGTATGTGTTTTGTTCTCTCTCAATCGAACCGGGTGGAGAGAGTTTGTTTTCTTGGAAACTCCGGTGAGTCATTGCAATATGAAGCTAGTTTAAGAACCTATGCTAACTTTACACGTGGTGAACCTATGCTAACTTTACACGTGGTGACTTTTAAAGCTGTGTGCACTAATTTTGTCTTTAAAAGGCTAAGACCAGTCGGAGTACATAACAAAGATTGTGCTGTGCACAAAATGAATCTTACATTTTATTTTTCTAAATGTTTTGTTGAAAGTACTTTTGCTAATGCACTAAAGTAGTGCAGATAAGCTGTTTTGTTTTGTATTACATTCCATTCAGTGCCTTTCATGCACTTTTGTCATTTTATTTAGGAATTGTTGTTGTTAAATATTTTATTCATTGTGTCTGTACTGCATGTGCAGACTGGTTTTTTAGTGGATCTGGATTTGATCTGGAAGCTGGTTTCGGACACGGATGGCGAGCCAAATCCAGTGAGAACTCTTGGTAGATCCAGACGCAGTGTGGCCAACTGTTCTCTGGATGCGAGAGTAGATCTACAGACCCAACCACTTCAAATCACAGGATCCCAGATAAGAATAGATAAAAACACCTTTATCCCAAACGGATCACAATCCTGGAAAAGACTCCCGGGTTCACACGAATCAAACCTTAGAGATTAAGCTTATTTTATTTTATTTTTAATTTGTAAAGAAAGTTCTACAATATTGTTTGCACTGTTTCTTGTAGTATTGTTAATTGTAATAAATCTGCCGGCTGTTCAAATTCAAATCTCCACAATTCATTTTACTCCTCCAGAACCTAGTATAAAATCTAGCACAGCTATATCAAGCTGGTGTTACATCAAAGTGGCGAGCCAGCCAGGAGGAGTTTTGGCTACATTTTGCCTCTAAATTAATAATTTGGCATACAGTTTGGCAGTTTTATGACAGTTTTTGTACAACTTTTCCCACAAAAGAAATATGGATATCATTGAACGTGAAGGTATCAAAGTACCAAATGCTGTATTAATTAGTGGTTTTTCTGGTACTGAGACTGATGAAGTTATTAAGTTTTTAGAAAAGTATGGTTCTATTACACGAACAGTGAAACTTACTACTTCTGACCCTGACTTTGAAAATACAGCCGTAGTTGAGTTTGAGTATGGCACTGCTATTGAGTCAATTCAGGCTGAACTACCATGTCAAAGAGCAACATCTGACCCAGAGGTTGTTCACAAAATTCAGCTCTTATCCCCACTTTATAGTGATAAGTTAACAGCTGATCTGACCAAGTCTTTTCTCTTTGATTTAAAGGGAATTGCCAAAGCAAGCGGAATAGATTATGAGAAATTGTTGCTTGGTGAACTTAGCAAACTTCAGGCCTCTGCTGCTGAAAGTGAAGGTATAGCTTCCACTGACGCTACTCCAGTAACTGAAACTTTAACAGGTGATTCTGTTGTGACACAAACAAATAGGGAAACTCTCACAACTACCTCAAACTCTGATATTCCCAGTTCTCCAATCAACAGCAGACCAACTCCTAATTTAAATCCCGAACACTTGAGCACCCCTGAAGTCCAGAGGGTGATTATCGGGCACACTGTCAGAAGGGCTGACATCGTCCCAAACTTATCTGAACTCTTCCAAGTTCAGGTCGTTCTCTGGAAAATTTCCGTGCCCTAATACGGAAGTAGATTATGACACTTGGCGTAGTCATGTTGAGTTTTATCTTGCCGACTCTTCTGTTTCTGGAAAGACAGGTAGTAAGAAAAATTATTGAAAGTCTCTTACCACCAGCCGCCAATATTGTCAAACATTTGGGCCCCTTGTCCAGCCCAAAAGACTTTTTGAGCTTGCTCGATTCTGCATACGGGAATGTAGATGATACTGATGAGCTGTTTGTGAAATTTTTGAGCACAAACCAAAATGCCGGAGAAAAACCTTCAACATACTTGCACCGGCTCCAGACTACATTAAGCAAAGTTGCTAAAGGGGAGGCGTTACAGTCAGTGATTTTGATCGACAGCTTTTAAAACAGTTCTGTAGGGGGTGCTGGGATGATAACCTAATTGCCAGCCTCCATCTAGAACAAAAGAAATCCAGTCCACCTACCTTTTCTGAACTTCTTTTGTTGCTGCGAACAGAGGAGGATAAACAAGCAGCTAAGTCCACTCGCATGAAGCAGCACTTAGGACTTTCAAAAGTAAAGGTACAGTCCAACCCTTTAAATGTTTATGCAGACACTGAGTTTCAAGCTGCTGCTGCAGACAATTCTAGTAAAACGTCTACCAAGAAACTGCAGAACCAAATTGCTCAACTGCAAGAACAGTTAACTTACTTAAAAGCGTCCATGGAAGAGACAGTTGAAAAGAAACCTCAGACAAAGTCCCCCAAAGTTGCAAAGAAACAACAGAGGAAAGGGACACAAACACAGAACTCACCGCCGAAAAGTGAAAGCTTTGGAAAAGGTAACAAAAAGCCTCGCCCATGGTTCTGCTTTAACTGTGGCAAGGATGGCCATATAGTCCCCTCTTGTGACAGTGACCCAAACCCCAAAGCTGTTGAAGCTAAGCGCAAAGAGCTTAGGTCAAAACAAAAGGCTTGGGAGAACCAATGTAACACTGATTTAAAACTAGTTCCTGTTTCAGTTGAGGGACAAACTGGAACTAGTAGCGACACAAGTCCCACTCAGAAACCCCAGCCAAAACAGAGTTGTACGCTAACGAGTAAACACCATTCTAGCTTTCCCAAGGGCTTAATAGGTAAGAAGTGCACTGCTAATATAAACATAGCTGGCGTTAGCTGCAATTCTCTATTAGATTCAGGGTCGCAAGTTACGACTATTTCACACTCCTTTTACCAGAGACACCTGGTTGATTTTCCAATCCAGCCGATCAGTGACCTAGATGTTGAGGGTGCAAACGGTCAGGCGGTACCTTATCTAGGCTATGTAGAAGTTCCAGTTGGTTTTCCAAAAGAGTTTGTTGAGTCTGAGCCTCAAATTTCTACATTAGCTCTAATAGTACCTGATTTGCGCTCCAGCACAGACTTGCCAGTGTTAATTGGTACAAATGCCCTCGATGTTTTATATGAGGAACATTGTCAAGACACTCCCATTCTACCAGCTGTCTATGGCTATAGTCAGATTTTAAAAATCCTCGAGCACAGATACGAAACAAAGAGCACAGGGAAGCTTGGGCTAATGACACTGAGGGGCAACACACCTTATGTTATTCCAGCTCACGAGAAGGTCTGTCTTGAAAGCTACGCCCACTTAAGTTCGCCACTCACAGACAAATGGGCAGTAGTAGAGCAGCCAATGTCCTCAGCCCTTCCAGGTGGAATCTTTGTTGACTGCTGTCTTATCACAGTGCCAAGTCAAAGTCCTTACAAGCACCCTGTTTGGATAAGAAATGAAACCGATCATGACATTATGCTTCCTGGCAACTGTGTCCTTGCTGAACTGCATGTTGCAGACCAAGTCTTGGAAACTCAAAACCTGTCCAATACCAACTCAGCAGGTTGTTGTCGCTTGTCTGCAGACTCCTCATCACCGAAGGACCAGTTGACTTTTGATTTTGAAAATTCACCTCTGCCTGAGGAGTGGAAAAGTCGCATCACACAGAGTCTGAGTGCTTACAGTGATGTCTTCGCATGCCACGATCTTGACTTTGGCCATGCCACTAGAGTTAAGCATAAAATCAAGCTTAAAGACGAAACACCCATAAAACAGAGATCGAGGCCTATTCACCCAAATGACTACGAAGCTGTTAGGAAACACCTCAAAATGCTTCTCGATGCCGGGTAATAAGACCATCAGAATCCCCTTTCGTCCCCCATCGTTGTAGTTAAGAAAAGACGGGTGAGGTACGTCTCTGTGTGGACTACCGTAAGGTTAACGTACAAACGGTTAAAGACGCCACGCTGTTACCAAATCTTGAAGAGACCTTCTCCGCTCTATCTGGGTCAAACTGGTTCTCTGTCATGGACTTAAAGTCGGGCTACTACCAGATAGAGATGGATGAGGAAGATAAGGCCAAAACAGCGTTTGTATGCCCCCTAGGGTTTTATGAGTTCAATCGAATGCCTCAGGGAATCACAAATGCTCCCAGCACCTTTCAGAGGTTAATGGAGAGGTGCATGGGAGACATTAATCTTAAGGAGGTGCTCGTCTTCCTAGACGATTTGATTGTTTTCTCAGACTCCTAGAGCAACACGAACAGAGGCTAAAGCATGTTTTGGACCGTCTTCGTGAATATGGCTTAAAGTTGTCCCCACAGAAATGTCGCTTTTTTCAGACATCGGTTAAATATTTAGGCCATATTGTTTCGAGAAATGGCGTAGAAACAGATCCTGAAAAAGTAGCAGCCATTAAGACCTGGCCAGTGCCACAAAACTTGAAGCAACTCAAGTCGTTTTTAGGGGTGACGCGCTACTATCGCCGATTTGTTAAAGATTATTCAAAGATAGTTCGGCCCTTAAACGACCTTACATGTGGCTACCCACCTTATAGAAGAGTCCAGAAACGAACCGACACTTCTAAGTATTTCAACCCTCGAGAACCTTTTGCCGAGAGGTGGACATCTGTCTGTCAGTCAGCCTTTGAATGCATTAAGGAGAAATTAACATCCTTCTCCTGTATTGGGCTTTGCAGATCCAAAGCTCCAATATGTTCTGCATACCGACGCCAGCTCTACAGGCCTAGGTGCCGCTCTTTATCAAGAGCAAGGTGGTAAAATGCGCGTCATAGCCTATGCCAGTAGGGGGCTGACACCAAGCGAAACCAGATATCCAGCTCATAAGCTAGAATTTCTAGCTCTGAAATGGTCCATTGTAGAAAAGTTTCATGATTACCTTTATGGTAATGAATTCACAGTTGTAACGGATAATAATCCGCTTACATACATTCTGACCACTGCAAAGCTTGATGCAGCTAGCTATCGCTGGTTAGCAGCGCTATCCACCTTCAATTTCCAAATCAAATACAGAGCTGGAAAGGCTAACCAGGACGCAGATGGCCTATCACGAAGGCCCCACCAAACACTAGCTGCGGATTATGTGACATTAGAAGAGGAGAACCGAATACAACAACTCACCTCACGTCTTCTCGGATCCCCTCCTCGATGTAGTGATTTATGTCCTGATACTATTGCAGCAGTATGTCACAAGCATTTTCTCAATGAGAAAACCAAAGATTCACCTCATGTCATTCTTGTTGAGTCCTTGGCTATGAATGCTGATGCAATTCCTGATGTATACAGTGATGCTGAAACATCTGGTCAAGTAACTGTTCCCTTGTTTTCTGCTCATGAGCTTAAAGAACAACAAAGATCTGACCCAAGCATCAATCGTGTCATTCAGTTACTTGAAGCTGGAGCAGATGTTCCACATAACAACAGAGAAACATTTGAAATAAAACTGATGCTCCGAGAATGGAAACGTCTTGAAATGAGGGATGACCTTTTGTTCAGGAGACGACAATGTGACCCAGATACAACTTACCAGCTTGTACTCCCTGTCTCACTTAGACCCACTGTTCTAAAGTTACTCCACGATGACATGGGTCATATGGGGTGGGAGAGGACTCATGAACTAGTGAGAGCAAGATTTTATTGGCCTAAGATGGGTCATGACATTGAGACCAAAATAAAGAACTGTGGTCGTTGTGTTCAAGAAAGTCCTTGCCTGAAAAGGCCGCGCTTTAGTTAACATTAAAACCACGCGACCAATGGAATTGGTCTGCATGGACTTTCTTTCGATTGAGCCCGATAGTAAGAGTACCAAGGACGTTTTAGTCATCACAGATCATTTTACAAAATATGCGGTGGCCTTGCCCACTCGTGATCAAAAGGCAACCACTGTGGCTAAAAATCTCTGGGAAAACTTTTTGGTTCACTACGGGTTCCCGAACGCCTCCATAGTGACCAGGGAGGGATTTTGAGTCACATGTGATTAAGGAACTGTGTGCTATTACAGGCATCAAAAAGTGAGAACCAGTCCTTATCACCCGAGGGGTAACCCGTGAGAGCGATTCAATCGCACCCTCCTTAGTATGTTAGGTACTCTGAAGGATGACCAAAAAGTTCATTGGCGTGATTTTGTCAAGCCTCTCACACACGCCTACAACTGTTCAAAGAGTGAGGTTACTGGGTTTAGTCCTTATGAGTTGATGTTTGGCCGTAAGCCTAAGCTACCAGTTGACCTTGCCTTTGGGTTGCCCGTTACAGGAACTCACCTGCATCCCATTCTCAGTATGTGCGCAGTCTAAAGGCTAAACTCAAGAAAGTTACCAAATTGCCCTTGAAAACTCCAAAAGTTGCAGAGCGCAATAAGAGCAGATTTGATAAGAAAGTCAGAGAATCCACTCTTGAAGCAGGACATAGAGTTTTAGTCAAAAATGTCCGGTTGCGCAATAAACATAAACTTGCCGACAAATGGGAACGCATGGTGTACCGTGTTGTCAAGAAAATGGAAAATGTTCCTGTGTATGTGGTTCGACCAGAGAGAGGTGATGGTCCAAGTAGAACTCTTCACCGAGACCTTTTACTTGCGTGTGGTGACCTCTCAGACATTGAGGATGAAGTTGAGACAAGATCAAAACCTCCACGTAGACGCAAAACTCGACAAAGTCCTTCCGAACCACAGGACACAGATCTGTCAGAATCAGAGGAGGAGTATGAACCCATGCCAGGACAACCTTCAATCGAAACAGAGACATTCATTAATATTTATGACAATAATCAAGACCAATCAAATGTACGAAACCAGACAACAAACTCGGATATTTCAAATGAACCACTCTCACTCAATAAGGATATCTCCTTGCACCCAACAGTTTCAGTTGAGACAGACACAGACGAGATGGACAATGAACAGGAAAATCAGAATGAGGCCGAACTACTCAAAGAGGAATCACATTCAGATGTCATGGAAGGAGGAGATGATGAAAACCAAATACAAGGAGGACCAGACGTTAATATTGTGGACACAGAGCAAAATGGTGATGTGATTGACCAACAAACAGAACAGACAATTGAAACAACAAATGAAACTCCCAATGTGAGAAAATCTGAAAGATTAAAGCGAGCCCCAGGACGGTTTCATTACCCTCAATTGGGTCAACCGCTGATATCTTTTGCACAACGGTTCTTGGATAACTTTAACCAAGCCCTAGAGTCATTTAGTAGCTATGAAAACCATCAGATCTATGATGTTTAAACAAACATTTAAGTACATGACGGGACTCATGCTTATTCAAGGGGGGAGGGTGTAACACATGTAAACACAGGGTTACTAAATTTATTGGAAAAAACCCTAGTTTCCAACACTCCCTGAAAGCACTAGTTTCCTAGTCCCCTTGAAAGCATCATAGGCACGTGCTGCATGCGACCAGCAGAGCGTGTAGGAGAGCGTAAAGAGCAGGACGCATACAGAGCCCTCGAAAAGCGACACGAGTGAGTCAACGATCAAAAATGTGATTAAGTGAACTTTTAACAAGTTTAACTAAGTTTGTGTGCTTTTCAGAGCCTTGTATGTGTTTTGTTCTCTCTCAATCGAACCGGGTGGAGAGAGTTTGTTTTCTTGGAAACTCCGGTGAGTCATTGCAATATGAAGCTAGTTTAAGAACCTATGCTAACTTTACACGTGGTGAACCTATGCTAACTTTACACGTGGTGACTTTTAAAGCTGTGTGCACTAATTTTGTCTTTAAAAGGCTAAGACCAGTCGGAGTACATAACAAAGATTGTGCTGTGCACAAAATGAATCTTACATTTTATTTTTCTAAATGTTTTGTTGAAAGTACTTTTGCTAATGCACTAAAGTAGTGCAGATAAGCTGTTTTGTTTTGTATTACATTCCATTCAGTGCCTTTCATGCACTTTTGTCATTTTATTTAGGAATTGTTGTTGTTAAATATTTTATTCATTGTGTCTGTACTGCATGTGCAGACTGGTTTTTTAGTGGATCTGGATTTGATCTGGAAGCTGGTTTCGGACACGGATGGCGAGCCAAATCCAGTGAGAACTCTTGGTAGATCCAGACGCAGTGTGGCCAACTGTTCTCTGGATGCGAGAGTAGATCTACAGACCCAACCACTTCAAATCACAGGATCCCAGATAAGAATAGATAAAAACACCTTTATCCCAAATGGATCACAATCCTGGAAAAGACTCCCGGGTTCACACGAATCAAACCTTAGAGATTAAGCTTATTTTATTTTATTTTTAATTTGTAAAGAAAGTTCTACAATATTGTTTGCACTGTTTCTTGTAGTATTGTTAATTGTAATAAATCTGCCGGCTGTTCAAATTCAAATCTCCACAATTCATTTTACTCCTCCAGAACCTAGTATAAAATCTAGCACAGCTATATCAAGCTGGTGTTACAAGTGTTTGCTTTGAGGATGTTAATAGAGAAGTACAGAGAAGGTCAGAGGGAGCTGCATTGTGCCTTTGTGGATCTGGAGAAAGCATATGACAGGGTGTCGAGAGAGTAACTGTGGTATAGTATGAGGAAGTCTGGAGTGGCAGTTAGAGTGGTGCAGAACATGTATGAGAAATGTAAGACAGTGGTGAGGTGAGCTGTCGGTGTGACAGAAGAGTTCAAAGTGGAGGTGGGACTGCACCAAGGGTCAGCTCTGAGCCCTTCTTGTTTGCTATGGTTATGGACTGGTTGACAGACGAGGTTAAACAAGAATATCCATGGACTATGATGTTGAACTAGAAGCATGCTCCAGGACATACTGTGTAAGGCCTGGATGTTGGACACTCACATGTGGTACTTTCCTGCCCTCCAAGCCATTCTGACCAGATGCCCAAGCCACCTAAACTGGCCCCTCTCATTGTGGAGGAACAGTGGTTATAATCCGAGAAAATATTTTACTTTTTGGTGTGATCAGTTTTGAAGTAAAAGGGAGGTCTTTCTTTAATTATATTTATATTATTATAATTTTTGTTTAAAGAAAAACCCTTTTTCATGTCCAACTTTACATCTGATATGGCTGACCAGATTACTGAAGAAAATAAATGGATTCCTGGAACCATCCATCCATTGGAGTGGCTTGTCAGAATCCAATGTTGCCTGTCAAAATGTTTTCTTCCCTTTGTTGGCATATGGGTATGATATCAAGAGGCCTTTTGCCAGTGGCATCATTGAGCCAGGAAACATAAGTCAATTGCTGACGTTTCAATCGCTGCCTTTTGTCCTTCCACTTCCCCAGGAAGTGGAACTTTCTCAAGAGAGTTCTTACAAAGGATGTGACCCAAGAATCATATTTGTCGAGTTGCAATAAATATGCTTCTTGGGTCACATACTTCGTAAGAATGGTAAACTGGAAAAATGGTTCATGGTACACTGGAATTAAAGAAGGACTGTTTTTAATTCAAAACTGGTCACACCTTCTTCTTCTTATTCCTCCTCTTCTTCTTCTTCTTCTTCTTTCTGTTGTTCCCTTCAGGGGCAACAGCAAATCATCTGCCTTGAATCATCTGTCCTCCGCATCTTCTTCTCTTACACCAACTACCTTCATGTCCGTCTCTCTGACTTTGTCTCCAAAACCTCTTACATGTGCTGTCCCTCTGATGTACTCATTCCTGATCTTATCCATACTCGTTACTGCCAAAGAGAACCTCAACATTGTCATCTCTGCTACCTCCAGCTCTGCCTCCTTTTCCTCAGTGCCACTGTTTCTAAACCATGTTAATTGCTGGCCAAATGACCGTCTTGTATACTTTTCCTTTCATTTTTGCCGATACGCTCCTATGTGCATCACACCAGACACTTTTCTTCAACCATCCCAACCTGCCTGCATACACTTCTTCACCTCTTTTCCACACTCTTCATTGCTCTGTATTGTTGAGTCTAAGTACTTAAAATCCTCTGCTCCCCGTTCCTCCTGGATTCTTCTCGTTCACACACATGTGTTGTGTCTTACTGAGTCGAACCTTAATGCCTCTCCTTTCCAGGGCATACCTCCACCTCTCTAGATTTTCCTGCACTTGTTCTCTGCTCACACTACAGATCACAATGTCATCTGCAAGCATCATAGTTCATAGACATCCTTGTCTAACCACGTCTGTCAGCCTGTCCATCACCACAGCAAACAAGAAGGGGCTGAGAGCTGACCCTTGACGCAGTTCCACCTCCACCTTAAACTCTTCTGTCACGCCGACAGCATACCTCACCACTGCCTTACATCTCTCATACATGTCCTGCACCACTCTAACATACTTCTCTGCTACTCCAGACTTCCTCATGCAATATCAGTGTTTTTCTCACGGCATCCTGTCATATGTTTTGTCCCGATCCACAAATGCACAATGCAGCTCCCTCTGACCTTCTCTATACTTTTCTATTAACGTCCTCTCTTGTTCTGTGTTGGTTTAAAATAATAATAATAATAATAATACCATGTAACGATTTTGTGCATGTACAACAACTTGGCAGCGCAACACCAATATGTTGAAGATGGACAAAGAGTCAGAGATCACTTGTTTTGGGTGCTCGCTTGACTCAAGATGGTCATTCATTAATTTATTTTCTGAAATACTTCATCCTAATTAGGGTCGCAGGGAGGCTAGTGCCCATCTCAGCTGACTATGGGCGAAGGTAGACTACACCCTGGACAGCTTGCCAAGCCGGAAATACAGGGCAGAAATACTCAGGAAACAATGCAGCAAAACTCTTTTCAAACTACAGCAATGGTTCTTTTGCATGTCTCTTGTGACAGACAGTGAGAGACATGTCCGGCCTTTGATAACCCAGTTCGCTGCACTGGGGTGACTGCAGGGACAACTTAGTAATAGTGGGCTTAAACCCCCGACCTTGAGATCAGTCCTACCACCAGGTCACCACTGTCCTGACTCAAGATGGGAATGTTCACAAATCTCATTCCCCCTGTTGCACGGGGGTCACTGACACTCGTGTACAGTCAGAAGCTAATGGATTCATGCCTGATTTATTCTCATTTCCATAAGATAACCCTGTATTTCTTGATTACTTGGTATGGCTGGCAAGTGATTGGACCCCTTTAAGGGGCATTCAAATACTTGTGGTCCTGCATTCTAAAAATACTGTAAAACAGGCCAGCTTCCATTAATGCTATTCATAGTATATAATTAAGTATATAAAAATTGCTTGGTTGAAAAATGAAAGAATTAAACTTTAAAGAAGGCAAACAAGATATAGTTCTAGAAAATGTCAATTGAGTAGCCATATGTTACATTTTTAGTATAATATGACTGTTGGTATAATTTTGCGAAATATTTACAAATCACTGTCATTTTTTCAGCTTTATATCCGAAAGCACATGCAACTTATATGATTATCATCGAGACCCGGTAAGTTAAAAAAAATAAATAACCTATTGTCAGCATGTGTGTGTGTGTGTGTGTGTGTGTGTGTGTGTGTGTCTATGCAGTATACGTATATTCATTTTCTAAACTGCTTATTAGGGTCACAGGGAGGCTGGAGACCTTCTCTACGAACTTACAGGCTTGGAAACAAAAAGTATAACAATATCAATCAAATGGACACCTCGTTAGTGAACATCGTTCAACAAAAAATGCATTCAAGTGAAATTTAGTGTCATGTTCCTCATCGTTAACATAATGAAATAGTATCAGTAAATAGTAACTTTTTAATCATTTATTCATGAATGAAATTATTCAAATAGTGATTACTATTTCATTATATTAGTGAACCTCAATGAACAAAAATGCATTCAAGTAAAATTTAATGTCGTGTTCCTAATCGTTAATATAATGAAATAGTAATCATTATTTGAATCATTGTTAAATTAAATATTAATTTAGATGAATGTAATCCAATATGGTGATGTAGTAATTACCTCATCTACGTAATTACTACATCTACTCACACTCAAGAAAGGTTTGGGTTAGGATGTTTACACTGAGAGCCTGCAGGCTCTCCCTGCAATCAAGTAGGTTTTACTCAGGTACTCCTGTCTACCCATAAGTGTAAAAGTAAGTGTTTGTGTGTGTGTGTGTGTTTGTTGATCCTGTCTTGCAAACCTCCTTTTGACCCTAGTATAATTAGGCAGTTTGGCAAATGACGGAATGAATGACTCTATTTATGAATACAAATAAATTAATGATTGATTTATAGTTAGATCTGTAATATCTGTCTGCATTATGTTTTTTGTTTGTTTGGTTGTTTTTACTTTATTTAATTAGATTCTTAGATGAAACAAGATTGGCTACTATGACAATCCTGGACATCGGCATGCTCACAGATTTTATAGTGGACACAGATGACCTGGAAAAGGTGTGTCTCATAAGTAGTTTATACTGAATTTCAGGAACCCCAAACAATTATTGGTGTGATTTATGATCCATTCATTCATTCATTCATTTTCTGAACCTCTTAATCCTAACAGACAGCTCACTGGGCCATTGCAAGGCCAACACTCACATTTATTCACACTCATTCATACTCACACTCGCACCACTGGGTGAGTTGGAACAGCCAATTATCCTACTGTGATATGTTTTTGGACTGCGGGAAGTAACCGGAGTACCAGGAGGAAAACCCACATGGGCACAGGGTGAACATGCAAACTCCACACAGAAATGCCCAAGCTGGGAACCTTCTTGCTGTGAGGTGGATGTGCTTGTGATTTATGATTATTTAGAATAAATAAAATCACTGATTAGATGGTCAGGAAAACTGTCATTTACTAATTTATTTCCTCTGCCAGGGAAGTTACACCTTTGCCAGTTCAAAGTTCAAAAGATTTTTTTTTTTTCTGAACTTTTTGGATGGGTGTAGTATGGCCCAAGTAATATTTCACTGGATGTGGTTGCTGATTCAAATTAAATTATTTCCCCTGGAATTTTTAAAAGATTAACATTGTGAAATAGATCGGCAGTGTAATATTAGAACAGGCCCAGCATAGGGTGGCGCTTTCTGAGATTTTGTTTTCGTTTTTTAAACCAGAGGTTTGTGCTCATTGAATGTCCTTCGAGATATCAAATTGAAGAGTTCCCCTTCGCAAAGTGTAAGTCTGATATTGCTAAGCTAACACATAGTTGTAACAGAAGCAAGAGTCCAGAAATTATTACATTAAAAAAGTGAAGAAGAAGCAAACAGGGTCTTCTGTAGCAGCATGTCAGAATTATCAAAACAAGAGGCCAAGTCAAAGAATCAATGGACATTATTTTATGTCCTTTTCCCGTTCTTTAAAACTGTATTCTCCGATTAATCCTTTGATAATTATTTTGCTTTGTCCGTGCTTGGAATCAGTGCATGTCAGTGCAGCACAGGCTGAAAAATGCAGGCATCTGCAAAGAGCCCCGAAATTCACTGACTTTTTATATATAGACACATTAATTACAAGCAAAAAGGTTTCAGCTAAGGATGGTTGCCTGTTGTAGCCATTTAAAGCCGGATGTGTGCGTGCGTGCGTGTGTGTGTGTGTGTGTGTGTGTGTGTGTGTGTGTGTGTGTGTGTGTGTGTGTGTGTGTTTCCAGTTGATGGGAAAAGACCGGTACATTGAGAAGTTTGAGCTGAACAAACAGCTTTCAGACCAAGGCTCACTCATCATGTACCTGAAAAAGGTACGAACAACAGAAAAGAAAAAAAAAAACAATTCAAACAACACCATGTAGTGCAAGTGAAGAAAAACGGAAGGCTTCAGTCACACTATAAATCTCAGACTCATATCTTCTTCTTTTCCTTTTGCTTTTCACTTCAGGGGTCGCCACAGCAAATTATTCGCCTCCATTTCACCCTATCTTCTGCATCTTCTATTCTTACTCCAACTACCTTCATGTCCTCCTTCACCACATCCATAAATCTTCTCTTTGGTTTTCCTCTAGGCCTTCTGCTTGGTAGTTCCAACCTCAGTATCCAGTATACCAATATACTCACTATCTTCTGTACATGTCCAAACCATCTCATTCTAGCCTCTCTGACTTTATCACCAAAACCTCTAACATATGCTGTCCCTCTGATGTACTAATTCCTGATCCGATCAATCCTCGTTACTCCCAAAGAGAACCTCAACATTTTCATCTCTGCTCCCTCCAGCTCTGCCACCTGTTTTTTCCTCAGTGCCTCATCACCGTCTTCAAATTTTGCAAATGTTTACCTCGGATGCCCTTCCTGACACAACCCTCTGCGTGTCAGGATGAAAACTGGCTTGTGCCCCCTTATGGCTGCATTTGACCCCTCATGGCTGTATTATGTTGCAAGTTAGAAATTGAAGGTGTGATGCTCAATATTGTTAGTGCTTAGCCCCACAGGCAGGATGTGAGCTAGATGAGAAGGAGAGATTCTGTAGTAAGTTCGATGAAGTGATGCAGAGTACCCCCAGAGGTGAAATAGTGGTCATTGGTGCAGACTTCAAGGTTATTTTGTTGCAGGAAATAGAGGGGACGAGGAAGTGATGGGCAGGTTTGGTAAACAGGACCGGAACGCAGAAGGACAGACGTTGATAGATTTTGTGAGAGTGTTGCCAGACAGCACAGGATGGTGGTGTGCAGGGTGACGCTGATGGTGAGGAAGGTGCAGAAGACAAAGTGGTGGGAAGTGTTTTCTTTGAGGAAGTGTTGAAACAGGAGGTCAGGAAGTGCTTCGAGATGACTGAACAACTCCAGCTAATGTGATTCGGGAGACAGGAAGGAGAGTATTTGGTTTGTCCTCTGGAAGGATAGAGTAGATAAGGAGACTTGGTGGTGGAATGAGGAAGTGCAGAACCATGTACAAAGGACACTTTTCTGTCACGCCGACAGCACACCTCACCACCAATGTTCCCTTTAATTTTTCATGTGTCCGAGCAAACACATAAGCTCCCTGAGCACACTGAGGACCATTGTGAGCGACATCAGGTGTGCACGCTGTGGCCACACCACGACACCAGTATCACACTTCAAAGCTTTAGATCATGGCAAGTTACACGGCTTATTAAAAGAATCAAATTGCAGCAGCAATTTTCATTAGTTTACTTATATTATAAGTGATTTGGCACTTAAAATTAAAGACAAAAATCTTGTTTTTCATGAGATGTGTAGTATGTTATATGTGAGAGTCCTGCTTTAGTCATGGGAGGAGTCCTGCTTTGGCAATGGAAAGAGTCCTGCTTTGGCCTAAAAGAAGACCAGTTGTTGCCTGGCTTAGGGTCCAGTTCTGGAAGAAATGATACATATACACCTTTCAGACATAACATTTTGTTATGTTTTGTTAAAACATTCACATTTTGCACAATGACGTGTGCTGTTGCTTGTGATACTGCTTGTGATTGTGTAAATTCATGTAACTCTTTGTCTGTAAAATATCTAATTACTCAGTTTTTTATTAGCATTTCTACTGCCTGTAAATGATCTAGTAGTAACAGCATTTAATGATTCATATCCATAATTAAACAATCTTAATAAATGTCACTAGAATACACACAAATCTGACTTAAATTGTACCTGAGTGAGTGGATGTGTCGCTGCCCGTTCGTTTCGCCATGATAAGGGGTTAGCATTTGCATCTCTGAACTCTGCCGCACTGGTGTTAGCTTGCTAACCTGCATGGCGCGTGTAGGCTATGACAATGTAGTAGCAATGTCAATGCTATGATTGGCTGTGTAGCGGAAGTGAACCTTTTTCGTATCATTGGCTGGACACCTGTCATTCGCCGAGTTACAATGCAATTAATACGTTTATGTTGAATTTTATTTTATGCACTGCATAGATTTTCTTGTGCGCTGAGGTGTGCGAGCACCTGCGCAATTGCTCACGCGCGCAGCTTAGAGGGAACACTGCTCACCACTGTCTTACATCTGTCATACATGTTCTGCACCGAGGTGTGCTGTGGGCATTACAGAAGAGTTCGAGGTGGAGGTGGAACTGCATCAAGGGTCAGCTCTGAGCCCCTTCTTGTTTGCTATGCTGACAGATGAGGTTAGACAAGATTTCCCATGGACTATGATGTTTGCAGATGACATTGTGATCTGTAGTGAAGGAAAATCTAGAGAGGTGGAGGTATGCCCTGGAAAGGAGGGCAATGAAGGTACGCCTCAGCAAAACAGAATACATGTCGAACGACAAGGACCCAAGAGGAACGGTGAGGTTACAGGGAGCAGAGATAAAGAAGGTGGAGGATTTCAAGTACTCAGGCTCAACAATCCAGAGCAATGGAGAGTGTGGAAAAGAGGTGAAGAAGCGTGTGCAGGCAGGTTGGAATATTTGGAGTAAAGTGTCCAGTGTGATTTGTGATCGGAAGGTTTCGGCAAGAAATAAAGGAAAAGTGTACAAGACAGTGTTAAGGCCAGCAATGTTGTATGGTTTAGAAATAGTGACCCTGGGGAAAAGACAGGCGGCAGAGCTGGAGGTTGCAGAGATGAAAATGTTGAGGTTCTCCTTGGGAGTAACGAGGATGGATAGAATCAGGAATGAGTACATCAGAGGGTTAGGGGTAAGAGGTTTTGGACACAAAGTCAGAGAGGCTAGATTGAGATGGTTTGGACATGTACAAAGGAGGGATCGTGAATATATTAGTAGCAGGATGCTGAGGTTCAAACTGCCAGACAGAAGGCCTAGAGGAAGACGAAAGGGAAGATTTATGGATGTGGTGAGGGAAGAAATGTCCGAGGTCATGCCCTTTCCTCTTCTCTCTCCACCGACAAACACGCCTCCCGCTGCTCCTTCTATGACCAATAGTAGTCCAATTTCCACAGGCACCCTGTTGGTTAACAGCACCATCAGGTAGTCCTTGTGAACCTGGGCTTCAACTGACCTGGTTTGGAAGTCATATTGATGATTTGTATGGTTGATTTGGCATAGGTTTTATATCGGATGCTCTTCCGAACACAACCCTCTGTATTCATCTGGGCTTGGGACTGGCGTGAGAAAGAACACTGGCTTGTGCCCCCACCTTCCACCCCCACGGCTGCATTGAACCAAATAACATTTACCTTGTGTAGCAATAGAATATGCTGGCAACATTTTAATTATTTTAACTGAGGCTTTGGCCTTGTATCCTTATACCATTAACTGGTAAATAATTTATTATAGAAATATCAGTGCTATCAATAAAAAAATAAAATCTACTTTGGAATATTGTTGACCAGGTTCTGTCTCATCAGAATCATGGTTCAACTTAAATTGTATTGTTCTTTCTTTGTAATCATTATTTAATTTCCAAAAGGAAAAGATGTTCATGCATTTCATTATTCTCACATCGTTTCTTTCTCATTTTAGGTGTCAAACAAATTTAAAGAAAGAATTGCATTCAAAGTTCACCAAATGTTTAAAGTCGGTGTCGTTCAACCGGCAGCAGTAGGGTGTGTATGAGTACTACAACAAAGGTAAGAAGACGAAATCAACTGAATCACAAACATAATTTCCTACAGTATATAAACATAACTGAAAACCTAGTCATATTTCACACATGTGCCTAAAAAATGGATTAAGGGATGCTGATTATCACTCATTTGTTTAGGAAAATAATCTAATATTCCATATTTGTTAGTGTCAAAAGTATGTGAACTATTGCTTTCAGACGCCTTGTGTCATACTAACTGTCGTTAAACATTTTGTATTGGCTGTTGATGAGTTCTGTACATCGGTTTGGAGGGATTTTGATTAAAGTTCATTCCTTCAGAGCACAACTTCAACTTTGGGATGTTATTGGATTTTCTCAGATAAACTGCTCATACAACATTTCTATTGTAAGGTCAGGATATTGACTTGACCATTAGAAGACATTTATTTTCTTCTTCTTCTTTTCCTTTCGGCTTTTCCCTTCAGGGGTCGCCACAGCGAATCATCTGCCTCCATCTCACCCTATCCTTTGCATCTTCTTCTCTTACACCAACGACCTTCATGTCCTCCTTTACCACATCCATGAATCGTCTCTTTGGTCTTCCTCTAGGCCTTTTGCCTGGTAGTTCCAGCCTCAGCATCCTATTACCAATATACTCACTATCCCTCCTCTGTACATGTCCAAACCATCTCAATCTAGCCTCTCTGACTTTGTCTCCAAAACGTCTTACATGTGCTGTCCCTCTGACGTGCTCATTCCTAATCCTATCCATCCTCGTTACTCCCAAAGAGAACCTCAACATTTTCATCTCTGCTACCTCCAACTCTGCCTCCTGTCTTTTCCCCAGGGCCACTGTTTCTAACCCATACAGCATCGTTGGCCTCAACACCGCTTTTGTACACTTTTCCTTTCATTTTTGCCGATACCCTCCTATCACACATCACACCGACACTTTTCTCCAACCATTCCAACCTGCCTGCACACGCTTCTTGACCTCTTTTCCACACTCTCCATTGCTCTGGATTGTTGAGCCTAAGTACTTAAAATCCTCCACCTTTCTTATCTCTGCTCCCTGGAATCTCACCGTTCCTCTTTGGTCCTTGGCATTCATGCACATGTATTCTGTCTTACTGAGGCTAATCTTCATTCCCCTCCTTTCCAGGGCATACCTCCACCTCTCTAGATTTTCCTGCACTTGTTCTCTGCTCTCACTAGAGATTACAATGTCATCTGCAAACATCATAGTCCATGGGGAATCTTGTCTAACCTCGTCTGTCAGCCTGTCCATCACCATAGTGAACAAGAAGGGGCTGAGAGCTGACCCTTGATGCAGTCCCACCTCCACCTTGAACTCTTCTGTCACACCGACAGCACACCTCACCACTGTCTTACATCTCTCATACATGTCCTGCACCACTCTAACATACTTCTCTGCCACTCCAGACTTCCTCATGCAATACCACAGTTCTTCTCTCGGCACCCTGTCATATGCTTTCTCCAGATCCACAAAGGCACAATGCAGCTCCGTCTGACCTTCTCTGTACTTCTCAATTACCATCCTCAAGGCAAACACTGCATCTGTGGTGCTCTTTCTGGGCATGAAACCAAACTGTTGTTCACAAATGCTGACTTCTGCCCTTAGTCTAGCTCCACTATTCTTTCCCATAACTTCATCGTATGGCTCATCAACTTTATCCCTCTGTAGTTGCCACAACTCTGCACGTCTCCCTTGTTCTTAAAAATGGGCACCAGCACACTTCTCCTCCATTCCTCTGGCATCCTCTCACTCTCTAAGACCTTGTTAAATGTTCTTGTCAGAAAATCTACTGCTACCTCTCCTAGACACTTCCATACCTCCACCGGTATGTCATCAGGACCAACTGCCTTTCCATTCTTCATCCTCTTCAATGCCCTCCTCACTTCACCCTTACTAATCTTTGCTACTTCCTGGTCCTCAACAGTCACCTCTTCTACTCTTTTCTCTCTCTCATTTTCCTCATTCATCAGCTCTTCAAA
Organism: Plotosus lineatus; assembly: GCA_024760905.1. Classification (NCBI taxonomy): domain Eukaryota; kingdom Metazoa; phylum Chordata; class Actinopteri; order Siluriformes; family Plotosidae; genus Plotosus; species Plotosus lineatus. The sequence goes on from CM045747.1 coordinate 36,056,717, forward strand.
GTACTCTTTCCATCTTCCCAGCACACTTCTGTCATCACTCAGTACATTTCCCTCTCTGTCCTTTATCAATCTAACTTGCTGCACGTCCTTCCCATCTGTATTTCTCTGCTGTGCCAACCTGTATAATTCATTTTCTCCCTCCTTACTTTCCAGCCGAGCATACAAGTCATCAAACGCGCTCTGTTTGGCCTTTGACACTGCTACCTTTGCCTTACGCTGTGTCTCCCTGTACTCCTGTTTACTCTCTTCGGTTTTGTCAATGTCCCACTTCTTCTTAGCTAATCTCTTCCTTTGTACACACTCCTGCACTTCCTCATTCCACCACCAAGTCTCCTTATCTACTTTCCTTCCAGATGACACACCAAGTATTCTCCTACCTGTCTCCCTGATCACATTCGCTGTAGTTGTCCAGTCATCTGGAAGCACTTCCTGACCACCCAAAGCCTGTTTCAACTCCTCCTTGAAGACAACCCGACACTCTTCCTTTTTCAACTTCCACCACTTTGTCTTCTGCTCTGCCTTTGCCTTCTTCACCTTCCTCATCATCAGCATCATCCTGCACACCACCATCCTATGCTGTTTGGCAACACTCTCACCCGCTACTACTTTGCAGTCACTGACTTCCTTTAAATTACATCGCCTGCACAAGATGTAGTCTACCTGTGTGCTCCTACCTCCACTTTTATAAGTCACCCTATGCTCCTCTCTCTTCTGGAAGAAAGTATTCACCACAGCCATTTCCATCCTTTTTGCAAAATCTACCAACATCTGTCCTTCTGCGTTCCTGTCCTGGATACCAAACCTACCCATCACTTCCTCGTCCCCTCTGTTTCCTGCACCAACATGTCCATTGAAGTCTGCCCCAATGACCACTCTTTCACCTCTGGGGGTACTCTGCATCACTTCATCTAACTCACTCCAGAATCTCTCCTTCTCTTCTCGCTCACATCCTGTCTGTGGGGCATAAGCACTAACAACATTGACCATCACACCTTTAATTTCTAACTTGAGACTCATCACTCTGTCTGACACTCTTTTCACTTCTAGAACATTCCTGGCAAACTCCTCCTTCAAGATGCCTCCGACTCCATTTCTCTTCCCATCCACACCGTGATAAAACAGCTTAAACCCTGCTCCTATGCTTCTAGCCTTGCGACCTTTCCACCTGGTCTCCTGAACACACAGTATGTCCACCTTCCTCCTCTGCATCATGTCAGCCAGCTCTCTACCTTTTCCTGTCATAGTTCCAATATTCAAAGTCCCTACTTTCAGTCCTAGACTCATGCCTTTCCTCTTCTCTCTCTGGCAACGGACACGCCTCCCGCCTCTCCTTCTTCGACGTCTTCGACCAACAGTAGTCCAATTTCCATCAGCACCCTGTTGGTTGACGGCACTGATGGCGGTCGTTGTTAACCCGGGCCTCGACCGATCCGGTATGTCATTCTTTCTTGTGATTCGCATAGTTTATTTGGCATTTGTTTTACGCCGGATGCCCTTCCTGACGCAACCCTCTGCATTTATCCGGGCTTGGGACCGGCGTGAGGGAGAGACACTGGTTTGTGCCCCCCCCCTCACGGCTGCATTTAGAAGACATTAGAAGACATAGAAGACATTTATTTTATTCTTCTTTATTTATTGTTTGTTAGAATGCCTTGTATGGCTGAAGCCATATTTTATTGCTGTATGGCTTACTTTCTCTAAAGATGACTTTCCCTCACCCATCCTGTTGCCACCACTGGGAAACGATCCTTATGCTGAAATGCAGTGTTTTCCTTTCTCCAAATATAACAATGTTTACCTAAAATTAAAAAAAAAAAAAAAAAAAAAAAAAAATCTGTTTAGTTATCAACCATCCGCAGAATTATCCAGTAGCCTTCAGACTTGTCTCCATTATAGGTACCAAACTATGGAAGGGCAGAAATGTTGTTTTAGAAACATTGGCTTTCTTCTTGCAATTCTGTCATCAGAACTCATTGTGGTTTTGTCTTCTGCTAATTCTGCTCTCAAGAACATTGACATTTGCCAATGTGAAAGATCATTTAGTTACTTAGAAGTTACCCGAGGTTCCATTGTGACCTTGCATACTTTTGTTACGGATGCCTAATGGATTCTATCAGATGAGCCCCCACTTGTTACAGATAGGAAAATTTAGAGGATTTGAATTGCCCTGTGAAACCAGCAAAGTACAACAGACCACAACATAAACCATATACACTTTCACACTCTCACAATACTATGAACAAAATAAGACAAAATTCACAACTTAGACCAAAACCATATACAAATATAACCATATAAAATACATACATACAAATATATAATAATAAAATACATACAAATAATAAAAATAACCATATACAAATACATGGGTCCCACAGTCACCAAGTGCCTGCAGCATGGTAAATTTAGTGATGGCGCATGTGCTGGCAGGGAAAGGCTTGCCATCCCGCATGTTGGACGAAAGCATGTCCATCCTCGTGTGGGCTGTGCATGGACGTGGATGCTGGACTGTGTCTATGAAGTCCCGCATGGTGGTTCCATGATCCATCCGAAGAGCCCCGAGGAGACTGGAAGAGCCTGGAGGAGGCTGTAAGACACTGGAGGAGACTATAAGAGACTGGGGGAGACTCGTTGGAGACTGAAGGAGACTGTAACCAGTCGGCAACAGGTCCTTAATATAGATTCCCCCAACAAGTTGTTTTCGCTCTGATACAAGCCTGAGCAAACCCAGGCAAGCTCAGACAAGCCCAGACATGGCTGTGTTGCTCCTCCCCTCTGTTGAATTGTGCAACTCCAGTCCTCTATGGAAAATTAAAGACTCCCACAGCTCAGTCACACCACGTGACTCTCTTTCATTGTATTTACATTCAAACCAATATGTACATATTCATAAAAACAATTATAAGATTCCTCTTTTTGGTAATCCTTGACTCCTGAATGGTCTTCAGTTTCCCGAACAATGGATTATTGTCGTCCAAACAGTTTAGAAATGGTTTGGAAAAATGGCTAATATATGTTTAATATATTCAAACTTGACAGATCTCTGTTTTAAAAATAAAACAGGGTGCTCACTCACCTGTCATCCCACTGATTAAAACTTACTTAACTTTCAAGCTTCTATTAATTACTAACCCTAGAGGTAATTATACGGATGCATTTTCACACAGATTGTGCGTTCTTATTGTGTTTTAGAAAATCAGTGTGTGAAATTTTATGACACGCACATGCAGCCATCAAGTGACTCAATGTATATCCTCTGCCGAAAGAAGTGTGCAGCTTTGCTGAGGGTATGTTACACAATCAAACATGATTTCATTCTTATCTATTTTCCAAAATATTGTATGGTTGGTAGGCAGCACAATCGCAGAGTTGATGATAGTACATCCACCTCAAAGAAAGAAGTCCGGGATTAGCGAGGGCATTCGTGTGTGGAGTTTGCAAGCTCCGCGTTTGCTTGCATGGGCTTCCTCCAGGTATTCCGGTATCCTGACACAGCCCAAACACATGCAGATTTAGGTTAATTGACTGTTCAGAATTGCTCGTGATTGTGAGTGTGAACGATTGAGTGTGTGTCGGCCCTTCAGTGGTTTGTCGAGCTGTTAAATGTGAACCCAACCTTGGCTTGATTGTGTAAGTATTGCCCTGTGATGTACGGGCAACGTGTATCCCACCTTCAACCTGAGTCAATAACGAAAGTCTCCAGCCTCCCTATGATTGGGGTGTGATGAAATGGTTTGGTAAATAATGAGAGTAATTTTTTTGCTTGGTTGTTTCACTGACAAAATGTATCTTGATGCAAAGGCAATTGAAAACAAACAAGAGAATCATCATGTGTTCACATTAGCAAGGATGTGGAACATCAAGATGTTTGAAATTATACTTTCTTTATTCTATACAGATTAGTTATAACACTGTATAGTGACAATCCCGAGTGATCATTTTGAATTCTTCATTAAACTGATTCTTTGGTACAGTGTCAAACATCTCTTCAGTTCCTCATTTACAAGTTCCTAATTATACTTTCCCTATTTCCTTCCTGCTTTTCCACCAGTAAAATTGGTTATGCTAACTTGGAACAATCTCTTACTAGGCAGTTGAAGTTCAGATGATCACCAAAGGTACTTAAAGGTTTGATGTTTCGGGAAGGGCATCAGATGTAAAAACATATGCCAAATTAAATATGCGAATCATTAATCTGACTTCCATGAAGATGTATGCAGATGAATCGCTGTGGCAAAAAGAACTCATTTGGGTGAAGTATCGTTTGTACCGGTCCATCGTGGTGACCCTATGGTCATGAGTTTTGGGGAGTGACCAAAAGAACAAAAAATTGTGGATCCAAGCTGCTGAAATTAGCCTCCTTTGCAGGGTGGTGGGATTCTCACTTCGATATTGCTTGAGAATCTAAACCATCTAGGAGGATCTCGGGGTATAATTGCTTCTCCTCCATGTTGAGAGGACCCAGTTGAGGGTGGCTGGGGCATCTGAGATATAATCCCTCCAGCGTGTTCTAGGTTGACGCCTGGGTCTTTTCTTGGTTGGGCATGCCAAAAATACCACACCAGGGAGGTATTCTAACCAGATGCTCGAGCCGCCTCAATTGGCTTAGTCAGCAATAACAATAAAAATAATAACAATAATAATAATAATAATAATAATAATAATAATAATAGGCCCCTCCTTGAATCTAAACTTTATTGTGGTGGAGGGGTTTGCATTACCTAAGGACATTTGTTGTCAGGGGCATAATGCTCCTGGTAGGGTCACAGAAGGTAAACAGGTCCTGGGTGAAGGTCCAGATGAAGTGTGGTTCAGAAGACCTCTATGCTAAAAGGACACCGTTTCCCTGGCCCGGACGCAGGTCATTGGCATCACCCCTGGAGCTAGGCCTGGGGGAGGGGCTCAAAGGTGAGCGAGAGCCTGGTGGTCGGGCTTCTGCCCAGCCCAAAAAAGAGACATGGGTCCGCCCTCCCATGGACCCACCGCCTATGGGAGGGGCGAAAGGGGTTAGATGCAATGTGAGTTGGGTGGCTGCCGGAAGCATGGGTTGTGTCAGACTGATCCTCAGTTACTCACTCTGACTCTTGGGACATGGGTCATGTCTCTGGCAGGGAAGGAGTCTGAGCCAGTGTGTGAGATGGAGCGATAACAATTAGATAACCATCCATATAGAGAGAGGCTGCACCTTATTCCATTCTGGAGTTGATCATGGGGAGAGGTGGCATGCCAGTGTGGGCATCCTTATTGCCCCCTGTCTTGGTGCCCAAACATTGGGGTTCTCCCCTGTTGATGAAAGGGTAGCTTCCCTCCGTGTCTGGGTGGGGGAACAGGTCCTGACTATTATTTGTGGTTATGCACCAAATGGCAATTCAGAGTACCCACCCTTCTTGGCATCTTCAGGGGGTGTGTTGGAGAACGCTCTCTTGGGAAACTTAGTTGTTGTCTTGGGAGACTTCAATGCCCATGCGGACAATGATAGTGTGCCATGGAAGGGTATGATCAGTAGGTACGACCTTTCCAGTCTGAATCTGAATGATGTGTCATTGTTGGACTTCTCTGCTCATCACAGTTTGTCTGTCACGAACACTATGTTCAAACATAAGTGCACTTGCTACCAGGCCACCCTCGGTCGCAGTTCAATGGTTGACTTTGCGGCTGCATTCTGGACACTCAGGTGAAGAGGGGAGCTCAGCTGTCAACCGATCACCACCTGGTGGTGAGCTCGCTTTGATGGCAGGGGAGGCTGCCTTCCAGACCTGGCAAGCCCAAGCATGTAATTAGGGTCTGCTGGAAACGTTTGGCAGAGTCTCCTGTCCAAACGGTCTCTAACCCTTACCTTTGTCAGAGCTACAACCACGTTCTGGAGGAGGCGGGTGACATGAAATCTGAATGGGCCATGTTTTGCCTGAGTCGGCAGCACATAGCTGTGGCCGGAAGGTCATTGTGCTTATCGTGGCGGTCACACCCAAACCCCCAAACCCGCTGGTGGATACCTGTGGTGATGGGGGCCATCCGGCTGAAAAAGGAGGCCTATTGGTTCTTATTGACCTGTGGGACTCCAGAGGCAGCAGACAGGTGCCAACAGCCCAAATGTGCTGAAGCCAAAGCTGTCGTAGATGCAAAATCTCAGGCGTGGGAGGAGTTCAGTAATGGCATGGAGAGTGATTATTTAGTTGGCCTCAAAATGACCACTATCCGACACCTCAGGAAGGGGAAGCAGTTCACCACAAACACTATTTACAGTGGAGGTGGGGAGCTGGTCACCTTGACTGGGGATGTTGTCAGTAGGTGGAAGGAATACTTTGAGGAACTCCTCAATCCCACCAACATGCCCTCTGTGGAGGAGTAAGACCCTGAGCGTTTGGGCGAGGGTTTGACAATCACTGGGAGGAGGTCACTGAAGTTGGCAAAATGCTTCTCGGGGGTCGGGCTCCGGGGTTGGATGAGATTCTCCCTGAATATCTCAGGGCTCTGGATGCTGTATGACTGTCTCATTTGACACATATCTGCAACATCACGTGGTCATCTGGGGCAAACCAGGGTGGCAGTCCAATTATTGGCGAATCACACTCCTCAGCCTACCCGGGAAAGTCTCTGCAGGAGTGCTGGAGAAGAGGATCCGACCGATAAACTAACCTCAGATTCAAGAGGAGTAATGGGCTTTTCGTCCTGGCCGTAGCACTTTTGAGCAACTCTATATGCGACACAGGATCATGGAGGGGCATGGGAATTTGCCCAAACTGTCCACATGTGTTTCGTGGATTTGGAGAAGGTTTTCGACCATTAGCCTTGGGCTATCTTGTGGGGCTCCGAGAGTACGGCATTCCAAACCCGTTGTTATGGCAATAGGATCGCTGTATCACCGAGGCCATAGTTTGATGGGATGAGAATCAACACCTCCAAGTCTAAGGCCACGGTTCTCAGTTGGCCAAGAGTGGTATGCACCCTCCGAATCAGGAATGAGAGGTGAGGACCCCAAGTGGAGGAGTTTAAGTATTTTGGGGTCTTGTTCATGTGTGAGGGAAGAATGGAGCGGGAGATTGACCGACTCTGCAGCCACTGCTGTAAAACTGAGCCTGTCATGGTGAAGAGGAAGCTGAGCCGCAAGGCAAAGCTCTCAATTTACCAGTCGATCTATATTCCAACCCTCGCCTATGGTGACAAGCTTTGAGTAGTGACCTAAAGAACTAGACAGTGGATACAAGTGGCTGAAATGAGATTACTTCCTTTAGAGATAAGAAAAGCTGTACCATCCGGGGAGAGCTCGGAGTAGAATCGCTGCTCCTCCACATTTCGAGGGGCCAGTTGAGGTTGCTCGAGCATCTGGACAGAATGCCTCCCAAATGCCTCCCTGGTGTGGAGTGTGGGCATGTCCAACCAGGAAGTGACCCCGGGGTCGACATAGAACACGCTGGAGAAACTATGTATCACGGCTTGTTTGGGATTGCCTTGGTGGTGAATGAATGAATGAATGAATTAATTAACTATTATTATTATTATTATTATTATTATTAAGATAAGATAAGATAAGATACAGCTTTATTAATCTCACAGTGGAGAAATTCACTGTTACAGGCTCTTGAGGTACCATCAGTAGGAGGTGCAAAAATAGATACAAGTACGAACATACACACATACATATATTATATAAGTAAATAAATAAATAGATACATAAATAGTATAAATTAATAAACAATAAAAGAAAAGAAAAGAAAAGAATGGAGCAACTTTATAGACTGACCTATATTAAAGTGTAATGTATCTGAGGGCAGAGTAGATGGGTTGATATGGTTCACAGTGGGGTAGATGTGGTTGATTAAAGTGCGCGGGGGTTTTTATTGCACATAACCGGTATTTTCACAGACAGTTACAAAGTGGCGTTGTACAGTCTGATAGCGGTGGGAATGAACGACCTGCGGTAGCGCTCCTTCCTGCACTGAGGATGTCTCAGTCGTCCACTGAAGGAGCTGCTCAGCTCCTCGACAGTCTGGTGCAGTGGGTGAGAGCTGTTGAACAGGATGGATGTGAGCTTTGCTACCATCCTCCTCTCACTCACCTCCTCCACAGAGTCCAGTGGGCAGCCGAGGACAGAGCTGGCCCTCCTGACCAGCTTGTTCAGTCTCTTTCTGTCCCGCTCTGTGCTGCCCGGGGCCCAGCAGATGGCAGCGTAGAGGATTGCAGAGGCTACCACAGAGTCATAAAATGTCCTGAGCAGAGGTCTGCATATGCCGAAGGACCTGAGTCTCCTCAGAAGGTGGAGGCGACTCTGGCCCTTCTTGTACAGGGCGTTGGTGTTGTGGGACCAGTCCAGTTTATTGTTAAGGTGAACACCCAGGTACTTGAAACTGTCCACTGTCTCAATGTCCTGTCCCTGGATGTTCACTAGTAAATGTGTGTGTGTGTGTGTTTGAGTGCTTCTCCTGAAGTCGACCACCATCTCCTTCGTCTTCCTAGTGTTCAAGCACAGGTGGTTGCGCTCACACCAGTCCACGAAGTCGACGATGACCGACCGGTACTCCTGCTCATTCCCTTCTGACACACGGCCCACGATGGCGGAGTCGTCCGAGAACTTCTGGAGGTGGCAGCTGTTTGTGTTATATATGAAGTCCGAGGTATAGATGTTAAAAAGGAAGGGTGAGAGGACGGTGCCCTGCGGTGCCCCCGTGCTACAGACTACCACCTTTGACTTACAGCCGCGCAGCCGCACGTACTGTGGACGGTTAGTAAGGTAGTCAATAATCCAGGCAGCAAGGTGCCCGTCCACCCCCACGTCCTCCAGCTTCCCCCGCAGGCGCGCTGGCCTGATGGTGTTGAAGGCGCTGGAGAAGTCAAAGAACATGACCCTCACAGCGCTGCCGGCGATCTCCAGGTGGGTGAGTGCCCGCTGCAGAAGGTAGATGACGGCGTCTTCTACTCCGATGTTGGGCCTGTAGGCAAACTGCAGCGGGTCTAGGGTGGGGCTCACCATAGAGCGGAGGTGTTCAAGGAGGAGCCTTTCCATGGTCTTAATGAGGTGGGAGGTCAGGGCGACAGGTCTGTAGTGGGCTGGTTCCTTCGCTTGTGCTGTTTTGGGAACCGGAACCACACAGGAGGTCTTCCAGAGGACTGGAACCTTCTCCAGGCTGAGGCTCAGGTTGTACAGGTAGCATAGTACCACTCAGAGCTGGTCTGGCGCAGGTCCTCAGCAGCCTGGGACTGATGCCATCAGGTCCTTCAGATTTCCTCTGATTTAGTCGCCTCAGCTGTCTCCTCACCTGGTCTGATGTGAGGGAGAGGGGGCTGGGGTGGGCTGCAGAGGGAGGGGATGTGTCTGTCGGGCTGTAGCAGTCAAGTGAAGTTGGCCTGGGGAGGGGGAGGTGTCAGCTGGTCTGGAGACGTGTGAAGAGGGGAGGGGAACGGGGAGGGGTGCAGAGGGGGAGGGGGGAGAATCAAACCTGTTGAAGTAGCAGTTTAGTTCATCCGCCCAGCGCTGGTCACCATCAGCTGTCCCTCTGACACTCTGCCCAAATCCAGACATGGTCTTTAGTCCTCTCCAGACGTCCCGCACGTTGTTCTGAGCCAGCTTCTCCTCCATCCTCTTCCCATAGTCCTTCTTTGCCTTCCTGATCCTCCACTGGAGCTCACGCTGGACCTTCTTCTGCTCCTCTCTGTCCCCCGAGATGAAAGCCCTCTTTTTCTGGTTCAGGAGGACTTTGAGCTCAGGGGTGACCCATGGGTGGTTGTTGGAGAAGCACCGTACTCTCCGTGTTGGCACGGTGCTGTCCACGCAGAAGTTCATGTAGTCGGTGATACAGTGTGTGAGGCCGTCGATGTCATCACCAAAGAAGTTACAGAGCATGCTCCAGTCTGTGGTCTGGAAACAGTCCCTAAGCCTCTCGTTGGTCTCCTCGGTCCACACTTTCACAGACCTCTTCTGTGCAGGTTCCTTTCGCACCCTGGGTGTGTATTGGGGGAGCAGGTAGACCAGGTTGTGGTCTGAGCGTCCCAGTGGGGAGGGGAGGAGCTGTAAGCATCCTTCACATTTGCATACAGTAAGTCCAGTGTTTTATTGTCTCTTGTGGCGCACTTCACGTATTGCGTGAACGTCGGAAGAGAGGCGGAGAGAGGGGCGTGGTTAAAATCCCCGCTGATCAGAATCATGGCGTGGGGGTGACGAGTCTGTGTCTGATTAACGGCGCTGTGTAGACGCTCACACGCGGCCGCCACATCAGCCGAGGGCGGAATGTACACGCAAAACACAATCACGTGTGAAAACTCCCTCGGTAGATAATATGGCCGCGCGCTTACCGTGAGCAGCTCCACGTCCCGCGTGCACAGCTGCTCCTTCACGTGCACGTTTGCCGGGTGGCACCATCGTTCATTCACATAGACCGCCACGCCCCTCCTTTCTTCTTACCGCTCTCCGTTACACTCCGATCTGCACGCGCGAGTGTAAATCCGTTAAGAGAAACCACAGAGTCCGGTGTGAGTTCATTCAGCCACGTCTCTGAGAAACACATGAGGCTGCAGTCCCGGTACTGCCTCTGCTGCCGGGTCAGCGCCGCCAGCTCCTCCGTCTTGTTGGCGATCGCGGACATTTCCCATGATGACAGACGGAACACATGTCCTCCGCGTCTTTCGTCCCCCTCTGCAGCCTCTCCTTTTCGTCCGTATTTGCAAAGGAACAACGGGCTTTTCGGCGTGAAGGAGGGCGGGGCGCCAAGAGGCCGAGGAGGGTCTCACGTGTGTAAGACCTGCGTTGCTCAGAGCCGTCGGTGAATGAGTTTCCTGACGCCGATCCAAAAAGTGAAAATAAAAGTGCACAGAAGAACAAAAGCATCATGAAAGTACGTTTTCCAGATGCAGGATTGAAGAAAGAAAAAGAAAATTTGAAAAAAGATAAAGAAACACGCCTATATACAATAGAAAAGAGAAAAAAAAAATAAATAAACTGAAGAGCTCCTGTAACTGGCTGCAGGTCACCCGGCGCCATCTTGGAAAAATGATTACTTACTTATTACTACAGCTCAGCCTCATAATTCATACTGATTCCAGACTCAGTTCTATTATCATCATCATCATCATCATCATCTTCTTCCGCTTAGTCCAGGGTCGGGTCACGGGGGCAGCAACCTTAGCAAAAAGGTCCAGACATCCCTCTCCCGAGCCACTTCCTCCAACTCTCCCGGGGGGACACCGAGGCGGTCCCAGACAACCCGAGAGACATAGTCCCTCCAGCGTGTTCTAGGTCGACCCCGAGGTCTCTTCCCGGTTGGACATGCCCGAAACACCACACCAGGGAGGCGTCCGGGGGGCATTCTGACCAGATGCCCGAGCCACCTCAACTGGCCCCTCTCAATGCGGAGGAGCAGCGGATCTACTCGAAGCTCTCCCGGATGGCGGAGCTTCTCACCCTATCTCTAAGGGAGAACCCCGCCACCCGGCAAAGAAAGCTCATTTCAGCCGCTTGTATCCGTGATCTTGTTCTTTCAGTCATTACCCAAAGCTCGTGACCATAGGTGAGGGTTGGAACGTAGATCGACTGGTAAATTGAGAGCTTCGCCTTGCGGCTCAGCTCCTTTTTCACCACGACGGACCGGTACAGGCACTGCTTAACAGCAGAGGCTGCAGCGATCCGTCTGTCGATCTCTCGCTCCATCCTTCCCTCACTCGTAGACAAGACCCCAAGATACTTAAACTCCTCCACTTGGGGCAGGACCTCATTCCCGACCCGGAGGGTGCATTCCACCATTGTCCGACTGAGAACCATGGCCTCGGACTTGGAGGTACTGATCTTCATCCCGGCTGCTTCGCACTCAGCCGCAAATCGCTCCAATGAGAGCTGGAGGGCCCGACTTGATGAAGCCAAAAGGACAACATCATCCGCAAAAAGCAGAGACGATATCCGATGGCCACCAAACCAGAACCCCTCATCGCCTCGACTGCGCCTAGAAATTCTGTCCATAAAAATTATGAACAGAATCGGTGACAAAGGACAGCCTTGGCGGACTCCAACTCCCATTGGAAACGAGTCTGACCTGCTGTTACCAATACGGACCAAACTCTGGCTCCGGTGATACAGCGACCGAATAGCTCGTAGCAACGGATCCGGAACGCCGTATTCTCGGAGCACGCCCCACAAGATCTTTCGAGGGACATGGTCGAAAGCCTTCTCCAAATCCACAAAGCACATGTGGACAGATTGGACAAACTCCCATGCCCCCTCCAGAATCCTGTGGAGTGTATAGAGTTGGTCAAGAGTGCTGCGGCCAGGACGAAAACCACATTGTTCCTCCTGAATCCGAGATTCGACTATCGGTCGGATCCTCCTCTCTAGTACCCCTGCATAGACTTTCCCAGGTAGGCTGAGGAGTGTAATTCCCCAATAATTGGAACACACCCTCCGGTCCCCCTTCTTAAAAATTGGGACCACCACCCCAGTTTGCCAATCCAGAGGTACAGCCCCCGATGACCACGCGATGTTGCAGAGACGTGTCAACCAAGACAGTCCTACAACATCCAGAGCCCTGAGATATTCCGGGCGGATCTCGTCCAACCCCGGAGCTCGACCACTGAGGACCTTTTTGACAACCTCAGTGACCTCCACTCCAGTGATGGCGGACCCTCACCCGAACCCCAGGGTCTTCCTCTTCCACGGAGGGCGTGTTGGTGGGATTGAGAAGGTCCTCAAAGTATTCCCTCCACCTCTCAACAACATCCCCAGTCAAGGTAAGCAGCTCCCCACCTCCACCGTAAACAGTGTTTGTGGAGAACTGCTTCCCCCTCCTGAGGCGTCGGATGGTGGCCCAGAACCTTTTTGAGGCCAACCGATAATCACTCTCCAGGCCCTCACCGAACTCCTCCCACGCCCGAGATTTTGCATCTGCGACAGCCTCGGCTGCAGCACGTTTGGCCTGCCGGTACCCGTTTGCTGCCTCAGGAGTCCCACAGGCTAATAAAACCCGATAGGCCTCCTTCTTCAGCTGGACGGCCCCCTTCACCGCAGGTGTCCACCACCGGGTTCGGAGACTACCGCCACGACAAGCACCGACGACCTTACGGCCACAGCTATGGGCTGCCGCCTCAGCAATGGAGGCACGAAACATGGCCCATTCGGATTCCACGTCCCCCGCCTCCTCCGGAACGTGGTTGTAGCTCTGCCGGAGGTGGGAGTTAAAGGCCTCTCGGACAGGGGGCTCCGCCAAACGTTCCCAGCAGACCCTGATTACACGCTTGGGCCTGCCAGGTCTGGAAGGCAACCTCCCACACCACCGAAGCCAACTCATCACCAGGTAGTGATTGGTAGACAGCTCAGCTCCTCTCTTCACCCGAGTGTCCAGAACATATGATCGCAAGTCCGATGACACGACTACAAAGTCAATCATCGAACTGCGACCTAGGGTGTCCTGGTGCCAAGTGCACTTATGGACACCCTTATGCTCGAACATGGTGTTCGTGATAGACAAACTATGACGAGCACAGAAGTCCAACAATGACACACCATTCGGATTCAGACTGGAGAGGCCGTACCTACCGATCACACCCTTCCAGGTCACACTATCGTTGCCCACATGGGCGTTGAAGTCTCCCAAGACAACGAGCGAGTCTCCCGAGGGAGCGTTCTCCGACACCCCCCCCAAAGACTCCAAAAAGGGTGGGTACTCTGAACTGTCATTTGGTGCATAAGCACAAATAACAGTCAGGACCCGCCCCCCCACTCAAAGACGGAGGGAAGCTACCCTTTCGTCAACCGGGGAGAACCCCAACATTTGGGCACCGAGACGGGGGGCAACAAGAATACCCACACCGGCTCGCTGCCTCTCCCCATGAGCAACTCCAGAATAGAAGAAGGTCCAGCCTCTTTCGAGATGGATGGTTCCAGAGCCAAAGCTATGCGTTGAGGTGAGCCCGACTATATCTAGTTGGTATCTCTCCACCTCACGCACCAAATCAGGCTCCTTTCCCACCAGAGAGGTGACATTCCATGTCCCGAAGGTCAGAGTAAGCAGCCGAGGATCAGTCCGACAGAACCCATGCCTTTGGCTGCCACCCAACTCACACTGCACCCGACCCGTAAAACTCCTCCCACGGGTAGTGGGTCCATGGGAGGGCGGACCCATGTCTCCTTTTCGGGCTGGGCCCGGCCAGGCTCCATGGGCATAAGCCCGACCACCAGGCGCTCGCCTTCGAGCCCCTCCCCTGGGCCTGGCTCCAGGAGGGAACCCCGGTGACCCGCGTCCGGGCAAGGGAGACTGCTTGCTTTGTTGTCTCGTGTCTTAGGGGTTTGTTTTGAATCGCACTTTGTCTGGACCTTCACCCCGGACCTGTTTGCCTTGGGTGACCCTACCAGGGGCATTTGCCCCCGACAACATAGCTCCTAGGAGCATTAGGTCAGACTCAGTTCTATTATGTACCCTTCTTTTGATGACAAATGTGTTGTCTTTCACACACTGACTGGTATAATCACCTTCTTCTTCTTCTTCCTCTTCCTCTTCTTCCTCTTTTTCTTCTTCTTCTTCTTATTTATAATAATGATGATAATAATAAAAAAAAAAAATAATAATAATGATGATGATGATGATGATGATGATGATGATCATTATCATCATCATCATCATCATCATCATCATCATAATAATGTGATTATACCAGTCAGTGTGTTGGAAAGACAACACATTTGTCATCAATTATAAGGATACATAATGGAACTGAGTCTGGAATCAGTATGAATTATGAGGCTGAGCTGTAGTTTATTCCTGTCACCAGGGAGATTGTTTTTTGTCAGTATTTTTATGTCTACTTTTTCAGAACAAGTTATGAACAGATTTTGCGTGTTACTTTTAGCGGAGTCGGGTACAGCCCAAGTAACAGTCCATTAGATTTTACACATGATCTGGATCAAATTCTGAATTTAGTCATTTTTAAATGACTAACATTTTGAGATAGGATGGTCATGGTCCTTTAGGTGTGTTATTACAGCAGGCCCAGTTGGGGGTTCTGTGTGATTTTTTGTTTGTTTGCTTGCTTGTTTTTTTTTTGTTTGTTTGTTTTTTTGCTTGGCAAAAAAATATGTGCTCTCTGGTTGTTTCTTGTACCATGATGTGGTATCACAAGGAACAATGTAAGAAGAACTGCACTTTACGAATTTAAGCCAAACTGTTACAATTTCAGAAGAATTAACAGCTGAAGACATTCCTGAACAGTACATCACTCTTAATAGAAATTTTATTATTGAAAGAAAACCAAGCAAATTTCTGGTAGGCTGTGATCAGTTGGAATTAAATTTCTGTCACACATTTCGATTCTTACAGCAAAGTGTCCCCGGCTGAAGGGAACTGCAGTTCCAAAGGAAAATGAGCGAAATAAAGAAGCCTGTCACAGCAAAGACTTCAGTAAGTCTGCTAACTCTCTGTGTAACTCTCCATTCAGTGTCTATTCAAAGGAAAATGAAACATGAAAACAACACACCTTTTATTATAAGTATGGAGTAAAACACTCCTTTTTAATTCAATTATATTGATATATTTTATATCTATAAAAACAACTTTTCAGAAATTTTTATTCCTATTTTGCTTTTGACTTTTAAACATACAGTTTACAAAAAGCTGAGGTTGGGGAAAAAAAAGCTGAGGTTTTCATCTGTATACACAAACTGTTATATCAGTTCGATGGTCTTTACACGCCATTAACGTCTGATAACTTATAAAATCTAAAAAATGTAATCTGAAGTAAAAAAAATAAATAAATAAAAACAGCCAATAACCACCATGCTGTCCACTGAAAATATCATTAGGTTTTCTTCCTGCGTACACATAACCCTACCACACACGAATCTGCAATCTGAAGTGAGACTATGAGTGGAGGTCAGTGTGGCCCTGAGGGCAGGGGAGGGTTTAATTAAAGCCCTAAGATATGGTACTTTGCCTAGTTTACCAGACTGCCAACCCCATCGTTGAAGACCTCTCTGGTTTTTTGTGCGTCATTCAAGTCACATTTTTCTTGTTTCAGTTTTCAAGGCAACTCTGAAAGCAGTGAAAAGTTCGGGTTCAACAGACATCTATGTTTTAAGCATAATCAAAGTTATTAAACAGGGTGAGTGTATAATAAATTCAGAATTGTTGAAAGTAGAGTTAATGTAGAGTTAAAGTTTTACCAACTTCAATGTTATGATGCCAGGATCTATACTTCCTGTATAATTAGCTAGAAGCTCTCTTACCTTCAACTCTGTATTTTTTAATTCAGGGACTGATATGAATGTATTGGACCAGCTTAGAGATTTGTACGCTCACACGACCTGCAGAAAGAAGATTGGTTTGGAGGAAGGAAAGGATTACCTCATCGTGGGTCCTGAGCACTGATTATCAAAGAGTAAGAATCCTGTTCATAGACAAATATTTCTGCACCCAATAACCACACCTGTATGTGCTTGTCAAAACCTTATTCTAGATTTATGTTCCTTTACTCTAATAATAAACTCAAAACTTTCCACTAGATTTTAGAGGTGACTGTTGGGATATTTTGGGCATAGCTGTGTGTGTGGGGGGTGTAAGGATGTAAACAAGACTCCAGTTCAAGTTAATTTCAAAGGTGTTCAAGTCAGGGTTCTGTGCAAGACACTCAGGAGTTTACACTTCTTCTTCTTTTCCTTTCAGCTTTTCCCTTCAGGGGTCGCCACAGCGAATCATCTGCCTCCATCTCACCTTATCCTTTGCATCTTCTTCTCTGACACCAATGACCTTCAGGTTCTCCTTCACCACATCCATGAATCGTCCCTTTGGTCTTCCTCTAGGCCTTCTGCCTGGTAGTTCCAACCTCAGCACTACTACCAATATACTCACTATCCCTCCTCTCTACATGTCCAAACCATCTCAATCTGGCCTCTCTCACTTTGTCTCCAAAACATCTTACATGTTATCTTATCTTCAGATAATTCATGGAACGTTCACGGAAAGGGCGGAATAATTACGCAACCACTGCGGAATTTCTCCTTTTTAGAAGGAAGACCCACGGAATGATCTCGGAACATGCGGAATGAAGGCTTCATCAACTATCCCTAATCATTATTATCTTAATCTATATCCTGCTCAGCAGGGACCTCCGGGCATTTTCCTGTCAGGGAGCGGTGCCCCTGCCCTAGAGGAGCCTTGGGGAGTGGGGTTTGCACCCCCGCCCTCTTAAAAAAATGCCAGCTAAACATACTACTAAACGATGGAGTTTGCTCCGGGGGAGTAACCCCGATGCCTGCCTTAGGCGACGTCATATGAGGGAGGGTGGGGGGAAAAGCCTCTGGGACCCCCACTCCAAGATAAGGGGTGAAATTCTGGAGCAACCAGGTCGGGCGTGATAGGGTGAGTGATGCGGGCGGTGCAAAGGTGTCGGACACCAGCTGCTTTCGGTCGCCTCGGTTGAATCTGAGGCGGTCAGTCTGGGTCGGCGCATGGAACGTGACTTTCCTGTGGGATGACTCTCACCTGCCTCTGGTATCAAGGGAGCTTAGTCTGCTTGGCGTCGGCATTGCGATCCTCTCAGGTGCGGAGGCCTGGGTCCGGTGAGACTGGTGTCGGTGGGTACACCTACTACTGGTCTGGCCGGGCCGACGGTCTTCACACTCAAGGAGTTGCCATCGCCGTCGCTGATCGATTGGCTCCTTTGGTATCGGAGGTGGTCCCGGTCAACGAGCATATTATGTGACTGAGGGTGACTCACACAGTGGGGACACTCTCTATCGTCGCAGTGTACGCTCAGACCGGGGTAAGTGATCGATCTATGAAGGAAACCTTCTACGACCAGCTCAACTCGGTGGTGTCGGGGGTTTCGGGAAGGGACACCCTGATCGTACTGGGGGACTTCAATGCGACCACTGGCATGAACCGGGATGGCTACGAAGCATGTGTCGGTCCCCATGGCTCTGGACGCTGCGATGAAAGCGCCTTAATGCTTCTTGACTTTGCAAAAAGTTGGGTCTTAAGGATTGCTGGCTCGTGGTTCCAGAGATTGGATCCGCGATGCTGGACTTGGTACTCCAACGACGGCGTCACTAGGAAGGAGATCGACCATGTTCTCGTAGGTAGTCGCTGGCGGCTGGTCCAAAACTGCCGTGTCCAGAAATGCCCAGCTATTCTCGGGAGACCACGGGCTTCTGGTGGCGACTCTGAAGATCCGCTTCAGGCGCCCTTAGAAAGCCTTGGCTCGTCAAATGCGATTTGACGTAAGCCGACTCAGGGACCCTGATGTGGCTTCGGAGTGCGCCAGTAGGCTTGGGGAATCTCTGGAGGATCTGGAAGCGGGTGCGGGCACGGAGGTTCTCTGGACTGGTTTCAGAGACTGCATCCTCAAGGTGTCCCGTGGCTGCATATCGGGGTCGCCCAAACGACCGGGAATAGCCATCGCCTCTGAGACCATCGATATCATCGAGAGAGCGAGACAAGCTCGACTCGACGGCAGAGTTGGACTGGCCAGGGACCTGAAGTGCGAAGCCATCAAGGCGGTGCGAAGAGATCGGGAGGCTGCGGTCCGCGATCTCTGTGAGACTGTCGAGGGCCACTTGAATTCGAGTGACTCTCACCCGGCTTACAGGGCGTTGCGGAGCCTCCGTTCCTCTCGGTTCACATCGTGATGTCAGATGGTGAAAGCTGCAGACGGTAGTGTCCTTACTGAAGAATCGGAAGTGAGGACTCGTTGGGCCGAGTACTTTGAGGAGTTGTATCGTGCTGACCCTCCCGCCCGGAGCCTGGCCATTGGGGATGCTGAAACTCTTGTTGCCGACCCTCCCCCAGGCTGTGACCCGCCAACTCTTGAGGAAACTCGGAGGGCGGTGTGGCATTTGGCGGATGGCAAATCTGTGGGAGTTTGTGGTATCCACGTGGAAATACTTAAGGCGGGAGGTGAGGCCGTCCTCAGGTGGCTGTTCATTCTTGTGTGCTCCGTGTGGAGCACTGGTGTTATCCCAGCTGACTGGAAACGGGGCATCGTTGTCCTGATCTGGAAGGGGAAGGGTGATACCTGAGAATGCAACAGTTACCAGTGGGTTACTCTCCTCTCAGTTCCGGGCAAGGTCTTCGCACGGATTCTACTGGACAGGATCCGTCAGCAGCTTCTAGCGCACCAGCGCCCTGAACAGTTCGGGTTCACACCAAAGAGGTCTACCGTTGACCGCATCCTGGTGCTCTGCGTCCTATCCGAATGCTTGCGGGAGTTTGATCGGGGGTTCCTTGCCGCCTATATAGATTTTCGCAAGGCGTTCGACTCAGTGGATAGGGAGGCCCTCTGGGGCATATTTCGTCTACGTGGGATCCCGTCGGCTTTGGTCCGTATTATATCGTCGCTGTATTCTGGGACAGAGAGTGCTGTGAGGTGTGGGGGCACCACCTCTGACTTCTTTTCGGTCGAGACCGGAGTGAGGCAGGGGTGTGTTCTGGCCCCCCACTCTCTTCAGCACCGCAATGGACTGGATCATGGCGGCGGTATCGGGTGGATCAGCCTGCGGTGTCGTTCGGTGAGGTTCGGATTACTGATCTGGTCTTTTCCGATGATGCAGTGATCTTCGTGGAAACGGTGGATTTCCTGACGGAGACTCTCTCTTCATTGGGTGAGGAGGAGAACCGCTTGGTTTGCGAGTCTCCTGGATCAAAACCAAGATCCAGGCTTTCGGTGACCTCTTGGATGCTGCTGTTGACTCGATCGTTGTGGGTCGTAAAAGAGTAGGGATCATGGAGTCTTTCACTTTCCTTGGCAGTGTGGTCCATCGTTCCACTGATTGCAGGGCCGAGATCAATCGTCGGCGATGGACTCACTGGACAGGACCGTGTTGCGGTCGAGGTATCTGAGCAGGCGGACGAAAGTCCGAGTCTTTCACTCCCTTGTGCTCCCTGTCTTGCTCTACTCAAGTGAGACATGGACACTCACGGTTGAGCTTGGATGACGACTGGACCTCTTTGTTATGACTTCCCTTCGCCGCATCTTTGGATACCGCTGGTGGGACTTTGTTACCAACCAGAAGGTGCTCGGGGATGTGGGGATGGTAAGAGTAACCTGCTTGATCCGCGACCGTCAGCTGCGCTACTATGGGCACTTGGCGCGTTTCCCGCCTTCGGACCCAGCACACTGGATCCTGTCCATTCGGGATCCTAGGGGCTGGAGCCAATACCGGGGACGACCGCGTGCGACGTGGTTGTCGTAGCTGAGGGCTGCCCTGCCGGGGGGGTATTGGCCCTGCGCAGGCCTTGTTGATCGCCAGGAGATGGCCGGATGAGTGGAGGTGGCTGGTGGACACAGCGAAGTGCCGTCCCGGCGCATGCCCTCATACCTGACCTGACCTGAGAAATGATCACACCATCTTCACAAACACCACTCATCACACTTTTATTAACAGATGCCTCTTCATCAACATCAAAATCAAAATCTTCATCAACACAGATGGCATCATCATCATCATCATCATCATCAACAACAGTTTGTTCATCTGTATAAGGAATGAAACATTTAAGTATTTTTCAGGTCTTGACCAATTTTTGAACAAGACTAAACAATCCACGATCCAGCATGTCCAGTCCAGACAAGATTACACATAAATCAAATAATCAAAAAAAATTCCATAATCAAATTTTGCATGCAGAGAAAAATACTCACCAGTGTCTCATATTGAAGAATGTCAAGCATTCCAGCATCTTCAAAACCCAATTCTAACATCAAATTTAACATGTATACTAATGCTGCTAGACATCACAGATGGCAATTCACTCTCCTTTTCCAGAAATTATGTGTATTCTCAATCTTATAAATAAACTTAATGACTGTTATTGAAGAGAAAGTCGGAGATTTTGCTGTCCCTCTGATGTACTCATTACTGACCCTGTCCATCCTGATTACTCCTAAAGAGAACCTCAACAGTGTCGTCTCTGCGACCTCCAGCTCTGCCTCCTGTCTTTTCCTCAGTGCAACTGTTTCTAAACCATACAGCATCGCTGGCTTCATCACCATCTTGTACACTTTTCTATTCATTCTTGCCGATACCCTCCTATTACACACGAAGGAGTTCTTCGACGTTTTCAGCCAACAGTAGTCCAATTTCCATCAGCACCCTGTTGGTTGACAACACTGATGGCAGTCGTTTTTAATCCGGGCCTCGACCGATCCGGGATGGAGGTAATGTTTGTGATTTGCATGATAAAGTTTGGCATTGGCTTTACGTCGGATGTCCTTCCTGACACAACCCTCTGCATTTCTCCAGGCTTGGGACCGGCATAAGGGGGAGAGACACTGTTTAGTGTCCCCCCTCCCGCCTCATGGCTGCATTTTTTATATATATATATATATATATATATATATATATATATATATATATATATATATATGTGTGTGTGTGTGTGTGTGTGTGTGTGTGTGTATATGTGTGTACACAATTTCCTTTTGGATCACAGATTCTGATCATGTAAAGAGCTCAAGTTTTATATAGTGTACAAGTTTTTATTTTTTCGAGATAAAACCCAAAGAAATTCAAATTTTGAAAATTGCAGTAAATTAACTCATCAGCTTTCACAGTTTCTATTTGAACATGTTTTTTAAATTCTTAATTGCCTACTGTGTCTTGCTTTTAACATTGTTAAACATGAGTAATACAGGAGTTGGTCCTTTAAATCATGGGTGTGAAACCTAATACCCTCTGACCAAATGTGGCCCACAAGAGCCTTCAAAGAATATGATTATTGTACATTCTTTTCATCAACCACTACCATGCAATCAAATCCATCATGCTGTCCAATTAACCCAAGTAACAAGTAAACAGCAAGTCACTCATGACTGAAGACAAAGCTTGTCAGTGCCAAGTTACAAAAGGAAAGTAAATACAGGACAAATTACTAAAATAATTTTACCATTTAAAATTCATGGTTGCGCGTTTTTAAAATTGGTGTTAAAAAATTCTTCAGAAATTGAGGACCGAGAAATTTAGTGTAGAAAATGAGTTTGACACCCTGATTTAGGTATTACGACTGATAGAAAACAAAGCAAGTGAAGTCAGTTTTGCTTTTTAAGAGCTTTATCAAATGAAGAAAACAAATATGATCCTAGCATTGAATCGTACAGGACAGCATTCATGTTCATTGTAAGGTGGACATACTGTGTGTTCAGAAGACCAGGTGGAAAGGTAGCAAGGCTAGAAGCTTAGGAGCAGGGTTTAAGCTGTTTTATCATGGTATGGATGGGAAGAGAAATGGAGTCAGAGTCATCTTGAGTTTGTGAGTCTCACGTTAGAAATTGAAGGCGTGATGTTTAATGTTGGTAGTGCTTAAGCCCCACAGGCAGGATGTGAGCCAGAAGAGAAGGAGAGATTCTGGAGTGAGTTAGATGAAGTGATGCAGAATACCCCCAGAGATGAAAGAGTGATCATTGGGACTTCAATGGACATGTCAGTGAAGGAAACGGAGGGGACGAGGAAGTGATGGGCAGGTTTGGTAACCAGGACAGGAACACAGAAGGGAAGATGTTGGTAGATTTTGCAAAAAGGATGGAAATGGCTGTGGTAAATACTTTCTTCCTGAAGAAACAGGAGCATAGGGTGACTTATATAAGCGGAGGTAGGAGCACACAGGTAGACATCTTGTGATCTTGTGTAGGCGATGTAATTTGAAGGAAGTCAGTGACTGCAAAGTTAGCAGGTGAGAGTGTTGCCAAACAGCATAGGATGGTGGTGTGCAGGATGACAATGATGGTGAGGAAGGTGAAGAAGGCAAAGGCAGAGCATAAGACAAAGTGGTGGAAGTTGAAAAAGGAAGAGTGTAGGGTTGTCTTCAAGGAGGAGTTGAAAATGGCTTTGGGTGAAGTGCTGCCAGATGACTGGACAACTACAGCTAATGTGATCAGGGAGACAGATAGGAGAATACTTGGTGTGTCATCTAGAGGGAGAGGAGATACGGAGACTTGGTGGTGGAATGAGGAAATTCAGGATTGTGTACAAAGGATAAGGTTAGCTAAAAAGAAGTGTGACATTGAGAGGACTGAAGAGAGTAAACGGGAGACACAGGGTAAGGCGAAGGTGGCGGTGTCAAAGGCCAAACAAAGGGCGAATGATGACTTGGATGCTCGGTTGGAAAGTAAAGAGGGAGAAAATGATTTATACAGGTTGGCACAGCAGAGAACAAGACATGTGAAGGATGTGCAGCAAGTTAGAGTGATTAAAGACAGAGAGGGAAATGTACTGACTGATGACAGAAGTGTGCTGGGAAGATGGAAAGAGTACTTTGAAGAGCTGATGAATGAGGAAAAGGAGAGAGAAAAAAAGAGTAGAAGAGGTGACTGTTGAGGACCAGGAAGTATCAAAGATTAGTAAGAGTGAAGTGAGGAGGGCATTGAAGAGAATGAAGAGTAGAAAGGCAGTTGGTCCTGATAACATACCAGTGGAGGTATGGAAGTGTCTAGGAGAGGTAGCAGTAGATTTTCTGACAAGAACATTCAACAAGGTCTTAGAGAGTGAGCAGATGCCAGAGGAATGGGGGGGTAGTGCTGGTGCCCATTTTTAAGAACAAGGGAGACGTGCAGAGTTGTGGCAACTACAGAGGGATAAAGTTGATGGGCATACGATGAAGTTATGAGAAAGAATAGTGGAAGCTAGACTAAGGGCAGAAGTCAGCATTTGTGAACAAGAGTTTTGTTTCATGCCAAAGAAAAAGCACAACAGATGCAGTGTTTGCCTTGAGGATGTTAATAGAGAAGTACACAGAAGGTCAGAAGGAGCTGCATTATGCCATTGGGGATCTGGAGAAAGCACATGACAGGGTGCCGAGAGAGGAACTGTGGTATTGCATGAGGAAGTCTGGAGTGGCAGAAAAGTATGTTAGAGTGGTGCAGGACATGTATGAGAGATGAAAGACAGTGGTGAGGTGTGCTGTGGGTGTGACAGAAGAGTTCAAGGTGGAGGTGGGGCTGCATCAAGGGTCAGCTCTGAGCCCCTACTTGTTTGCTATGGTGATGGTGATGGACAGGCTGACAGATGAGGTTAGACAAGATTCCCCATGGACTATGGTGTTTGCAGATGACATTGTGATCTGCAGTGAGAGCAGAGAACAAGTGCAGGAAAATCTAGAGAGGTGGAGGTATGCCCTGGAAGGAAATGAAGGTTAGCTTCAGTAAGACAGAATACATGTGTATGAACACCAAGGACCCAACAGGAATGGTGAGGTTACATGGGGCATAGATAAGGAAGGTGGAGGATTTTAAGTACTTAGGCTCAAGAATCCAGAGCAATGGAGAATGTGGAAAAGAGTTGAAGAAGCGTGTGCAGGCTGGAGAAAAGTGTCCGGTGTGATGTGTGATAGAAAGGTATCAGCAAGAATGAAAGGAAAAGTGTACAAGACGGTGTTGAGGCCAGCGATGTTGTATGGTTTAGAAACAGTGGCCCTGGGGAAAAGACAGGAGGCAGAGCTGAAAGTAACAGAGATGAAAATGTTGAGGTTCTCTTTGGGAATAAAGACGATGGATTGGATCAGGAATGAGCACATCAGATGGACAGCACATGTAAGATGTTTTGGAGACAAAGTTAGAGAGGCCAGATTGAGATGGTTTGGACATGTACAGAGGAGAGATAGTGAGTATATTGTTAGTAGGATGCTGAGGTTGGAACTACCAGGCAGAAGGCCTAGAGGAAGACCAAAGAGACGATTCATGGACGTGGTGAAGGAGGACATGAAGGTCATTGGTGTAAGAGAAGAAGAAGCACAGGATAGGGTGAGATGGAGACAGATGATTCACTGTGGTGACCCCTGAAGGGAAAAGCCAAAAGGAAAATAAGAAGAAGAAAAAGTGTACCTTTTTGAATTTATCACATTTCTGCATAAAATCACCATCAAATGTGAAATCTTTGTCAAAATCTCACAGATGAAAAAACAGTGTCTGCTTTAACTAAAACCAGCCAAACATTTATAGGTTTTCATATTTTAATGAGGATAGCATGCAAACAATGACGGAAGGAAGACGAATAAGTAACTGAACCCTCTGCCTAAGGGAACTTAAAGAGCAATTGAAACCAATTTTTACCAAACAATTTAAGTCAGGTATGTGCCCAATCACTGATGAGTGGCTTAAAGCTGCCCTGCCCACTATAAAACACACACCTGGTAAGAATTGTCTTGATGAGAAGCATTGTCTGATGTGCACCATGGGCTCACTCAAAAGAGCTGTCTGAAGACCTGCGATCAAGAATTGTTGATTTGTATGAAGCGGAGAAAGGATACAAAACCATCTCTAAAACTCTGGATGTTCATCAATCGACAGTCAGAGAAGTTGTCTACAAAAGGAGAGAGTTTGGCACTGTTGCTTCTCCGTCCAGCAAAGATAACGCCAAAAGTTCAACGCAGAATACCCAAAGAGGTAAAAAAAAAAAACCTAGAGTGTCTGCTAAAGACTTACAGAAATCTATGGCACAGTCCAATAAATCTGTGCACACCTCAACTATATGTAAAACAATGGCCAAGAATGGTGTTCATGGGAGAACTCCAAGGAGGAAGCCACTGCTGTCTAAAAAAAATTGTTGCTCGTTTAATGTTGGCAAAAAGGCACTTGGACACTCCACAGAAGTTTTGGCAAAATATTTTGTGGACCGATGAAACCAAAGTTAAATTGTTTGGTAGGAACACACAATGTCATGTGTGGAGGAAAAATGGAACAGCTCACCACCATCAACACCTCATCCCCATCGTGAAGCATGGTGGAGGGTGCATCATGGTTTGGGGCTGTTTTACTGCCTCGGGGCCTGGACAACTTGCAATCATTAATGGAAAAATGAATTAAAAAGTTTATCAGGATGTTTTGCAGGAAAACCTGAGGCCGTGTGTCAGACAGTTCAAGCTAAAAAGAGGATGGATGCTGCAACAAGACAATGATCCAAAACACAGATGTAAATCAACTTCAGAATGGTTTCAGAAGAACAAAATACACGTTCTGGAGTGGCCAAGTCAAAGTCCAGACTTGAACCCCATTGCGAGCTTAGAGGGAACATTGGTCCCTTGTCAAATATTAAGTTGCTCAACGGTTTATGAAGCCAAATTAAGTGAGTAAACTATTAGCTGCTGATAAAAAAATGTGGGTAAACGCAGTATATGTGCATTTCGGCAGGACTACAGCATGGCTTGTTTCTTTTGATTTGTTTTATTTGTTCATGTTTTGCACGACTATGCTCGCCTATGACCGGTCGGCCCTACTACAGCTATGAGGAGTCTTCAACTCCTATCTTGAGCTAATATGCTATGGTAGCTCAATGCTAGCCGCACCACGGCACCACTACCTATATAAGGGCAGGGGCAGTGTAGTAAAATAACTTGTTTGGGGGCGTGGCAGTGTAGAAAGTAATCTGGGCTGTGGCAAGGTAAAATAGTAGAGTTAGATGTTGGAATTTTTCAGGGTGTGCAATGCAGATTGACAGGCCTCTGTTTTCAAGCTGACAATCAGTTTGGACAGGTTTCAAAGATTGAGTTGCAGTAGTTTAGTCTTGAGATGTCACATGACTGACATGAAAGGAATTAACAAATTCTTTGGATGTTAACAAGGAAAAATCAACACAAGTTAAAGATTAGACCGTACAGCCGATTGTCCGTGGATAAATGTTAATTCTAAAAGTATATGGGGGACAAGGGGACGCTTCCTAGTGATTCAGTGCATTTTGACAGGCAGCTAGAGCAGAGTCTGGTTTTTGGTTTGGAAATGTTGGCAGCTATGCCAACGTATAAGACAGCCCACTGCTCCGAGTGTGTGTGCTTAATTTGGAAGGGTAAAATGCAGAGTATGATTTCACTTGTGGGATTAATACAGTATATTAAAATAAATGAAAACATTTTCATGTTCTCTAACCAGAGTTCTGCACCCACGCCCTTAAACCTGAAGCAGTCAAACCATGTTGAGTTACAGATACGTTATCATTTGAGGCTCCGTTCCTATGCACCTTATTTATTTTCTTTTATTTATAATTGGTTTTTAATACTAAGCTCAGGAAAAATGAAGAATCGATCAAAAATTTACATAAATAGAAAAATTAATAGATTTTTTTTTTTACTTTTCCTTTTCTACCAAGTCAAGTTAAAATTATTTTTTAAATACCCTTTTGTTTGTAGTAATTGATAGTTTTCACATAAGAAACAAATAGATTAATTGAAAGATAAAAAAAACCCAAAACAAACAAACTCAAGTTGGCATCAGAGTGGAAAATTGTAGGCAGCGCTGATGGCATACAGAACACACAGAACAGTTCAATAGAGATTTTCTCCCCTCCGTGAACTCCTCGGCATGCACAGAAGGACAAACACGCTCTCAAACAGGAAGCGCAGAGAGGAAGGGGCGGGACATGGCGATATCAAAGAAGGTACGAGCTCTGACGAAACAGTCGTACCGGCTTTTGTCTCGGCCAGAAGGTGGGGAAAGAGACGAATCGTGTCAAAGGTGGACGCTTCCTATAAGGCATAAAACAACTTTCATCTGAAAAAAAAAGTCGTGACACACCTAATCAAGCCATGCCTCATGAAGCCACACCTTCCCGACTTCCACACAACACGTTTGCTTTTTATTTATGCGTTTGTTTCATAACTGTATGTCTTGATGGGTGTGTGAATAAAGAAATATGTACTAGTATTTTATGTCACTTACCTTTCACTGAATTTCATTTTATAAAAAGAGGTGAAAAAGTTATCTGACTTCATTTCAGTCAGAAACTTATTACTTATTACTGTTATTGTTATTAAGTAATACTCAATAAATTTAATATAAATTAATAAATAAAAAATACATAACAAATAAATCAAATGTATCACCTCCATTTTCTCCCAAATTGAGATGTATCCAATTCCCACCCATCAGGTATTACCTTCCCTCTCACATGACCACCACCACCACCAACCAGGGAGGGGGGGAAAGCGTGCCCTCCCATCTCGAGATGCAGTGTTAGCCACGCCTCTTTATTTGAGGACGGTCTAATGCACTCTGAGGGAAAGCACTATCCACCCCCAGCTGGATTGCTGTGTATGACCGGTAAGTGTGTGTGTGTGTGTGTGTGTACACCCGTGTTCCCAGCAGGCTACATTGGTGCGACAGTAGCGCAAATTATTTTATATTGGCGCATGGAATTATTGGTGCTGTGCCAGTAATTATTTCATCTTTGTTTTGTTTTACGTTACACAATCTCCAACTTTTTTGTAAATAATGTTAACTAGACTGCCACTGCAAGCTGGTTCCGTAACACCGAGGTCCCACCACGTTATCTGCACAATGAATTCTATGAACGTACACCACCGCACATGTGAATTTCAGTGTAAGGAACAACCTCGAGCGTATCCGTGGAATTCTGATCAGGAAGATGATTTTTATTAGTTATTTTGAGTTGATATTAGAACGTCTGTGTGTGTGTGTGTGTGTGTGTGTGTGTGTGTGTGTGTGTATGTGTGTGTGTGTGTATATGTGTGTGTGTGTGTGTGTGTGTGTGTGTGTGTGTGTGTGTGTGTGTGGAGTACAATAAATTGTAAGCTACCTAAGAACTGAGAATAAAAGTTAAAACCACCGAAATTCTTTAAGTACTTGCACAAATTCTTCTTGTTTTTAATTTTTTAAATCAACACTTTTGTCTCCAGATGGAACCAGATTTCATATTTCAATTGTAAATTTTGAAAAAAAAAATTGGGTGATGCTCCCCCCCCACACCCAGACCCCACGCCCAGACCCCACGCCCCCAAGACCCCACCCCTTCATGTGGGGGATACCTCCCTCACACATTTCTTGCACATTGGGCCTGATGACAAGTCACACCATTTTGCCTGATTTGAGGCAAGATTAAGGGCTAAGAAGGGACAGGGTTGTGTGCTTTAATCAGCAGAAACTATTACAGAAACATCTACAGCCTTCTGTGTGTTTTTTTTTAATTATTTTTTAAGTTTCACGCGTGGGTATAACGTGGATCTATTTCGGTAAAAATGCATGTGAGTATCCACAGAGCATACACATCTTATCATATCATCACATACACACATTTAAGAATTGTTTAGGAATTAAAGGGAATATTGTAATATTGACTTTGTCGTAATTAATAATTCCGATGAAACCCTCCCTCCCCCAAGGCTTTTCCATCCCTGACCACTCAACCTTTCCTTCTGCCTTCAGTCATGTAAAGGACGGGCTTGTAAGTTGAAAAAATATACAGTAAAAGTGGACATTTAAACTTGGCGTGAACCAAACCACCAAACAGTAAGTGAGCGGGTCAAATGTTTACAAGTCATAAACGTGTCGTTGAATTTATTACCACTGCACATGGATGACGCATCTCATTGAATGTCACGTGATACGACAAGCAGATTTCAATACTCGTGACCATATTATCGTTCATATAAACACGTGTTTTTGTTGACATCTCCAACTGTCTAAACATCTTTAATGTGGAATTTTCTGAAAGGTGTTAAGCTGCCACCTAAGACGGGGAAGAGACCCGGTCTGAAGAATAGTAAAGGGTTAATGACAAAAAAAAACACCCAAGGCTTTACAGACCTGCAAGGGAGCACGACCGGCCTTGGCTTTGTTACGATGTGACCGCCTGACTTGTGTTTTGTACGCATTGTTCTGCTTCAGATAAGAGCTGCCATGTGATGGAGAAATCCATGTTTGTAGTCGGCAGTGTCAATTTCAAGTACGAAAGTGTTGTCGTATGTGAGGGTGGTGAAAACCACCGTCGAGCCGTGGTTGCCAAGACTGATCATACAGCTGCTATCGGTACCAGACCGGCCAAAAACATGATTCAAATGTTCAACAAGGCATCATTAGACAGGCTTATAGTCATGTTTAGATCTTGTCATGGCAATGGGGCACATCGGCACGGCCTTTCACAGATTTTGTGTGGCAGTGAAAGGTCTAGACACGAGATAAACCTGTACAAATGACAATCTGCCAAGACTTTCTCACACTATATTGCCGAATGTGAGCGCTTGAAAATTGACGAAACGGTACGCAATGCAAAATACATCAGCATCATATGTGGTGGTAGCACAGATTCTTCAGTCACAGTCGGCCCTCTACTTACAAGCCGTCTTCATAACCTGGGGTTGTCATAAGTAGGGGGCGCATCTTACATGTAAAACGCCTGATTCGTTCCAACGCTCCCAAGACTACTCTATAAACCCTTTAAAAATGATAAAAGTACACCAATTTTGTATGAAATATGTGATAAAAGTAAAAGAAAATTATTTATTAAACCATTCAAACATTTTATTAACATATTAAACCAGTTTATGAACATATTTATTAATAAAACCATTATTAAACATTTTTTATTAATGCACACACACACACACACTGTCGCTCTCTAACTGTTAGAATATATCTCTGACCTACTACGTACATGTTTATTGAATCATGAAGCAAGAAGTTCTCATTATCCTGTTGTACCCCGATGTCCTAAGTTTTGTGTAAAACATCAACCAGACCTAACTGGATGTTCAAGGCTGTCCCTCTTATGTCACCACATACCTACGTACGAATGCAAACAGTTACGTAACCAACATACCAACATGATATGGTGCTATCCACACACACATACACCCACACACACACATACACACATACACACACACACACACCCCCACCCTATGTTATGACGAATGTACTTTGGCCAAGGACAAGGACATATGACATATGACTTTGACCAAGGACATATGACTCTGTGATTATCTGCTTGCAAAAACAAAGAAACTGCATAAAAAGCTTGTGCTCAGGAACACCCTCTGAGCAGTAGATGAATAAACCAGATTGATTTTACTCATATGGTTTGTTGTCTTCTGTTCCCGGAGTACTCTAAGACGTTGAGATACAGGAATCCAGATCGTGCAGGTTTACATGAGAGCTTCTACAGAGAGAGTTCTTACAATTTGGTGACCCCGACGTGATACTCCTGATCAGGTAAGACAAGATTTGTTTGACTACCTGGTTAGCAGTATCTGAGCGTCTGTTATCCCCTTCTCTAGAAGGGATGGTTATCCCCTTTTCATAAGGGACGGTTATCCTCAGTTGCTATAACTGGGACGGTTATCCTCAGTTGCTATAACTGGGACGGTTATCCTCAGTTGCTATAACTGGGACGGGTTTATCCTCAGTTGCTATAACTGGGACGGTTATCCTCAGTTGCTATAACTGGGAAGAGCGCTATACAAAAGGTGCACGTGTATTCCTGTATGCCAACGTATTTTTTGTTTTTGTTAGAAGATAGACAATGGGAAATTCCTACCCAAAGCCTAAGGTCCGGGAAACTCCGAAGGAGTGGATGAATAGATGTGGTCTAGCTTATTATACTGAGCCATGGCTCAGCAATTTGGCGGGATGGACTGAGGGACTCGACCAAGTACCAAACTTTCCTCGAAATGGGACTTTTGATGCAGGATTTCTGACATCCGCGCATCGCATGATTTATGATGGATTGGGCAACCCTTCATGGGATTACGAATACATGAAAGAGGCATATGTTAAATGGTATGGAATGCGTTCGTACTGGCTATCGTTAAAAGAACTGTTCGAGCCAAAAAGGGTGACTCAGAGTGTCCCCAAACCTAAATTAATGAGTAAAGAAAAGGGCAAAGCGGCTGTCAACCCAGTTCATGGCGGCCCGGTTGAACCTTCCGTAAACATTCAATCGGAACCCCCACCATACCCGAACGGTCCCGGGGAAACTCATTTGCCGGAACAGGTGGAGGTCCCCTCCATCTACCCCAATCTGCTTGCAGTGAGGGAAGAACAGTCTTCCCCAGAGCGCGAGGCGAAACCAAAAAAGAAAAAAAATAAGCCCAAGCCGACGCTCGCTCTTCCTCCTCCACCAGTAAGTGAGGAGGACTCCGACGACACAGATGAAGATTTAGATTGGGAGAATCCTGCCGAAATTGGCCCCGACGCTGGCTCTCAGCCCGATCCCCCTCGCTCATGAAGCCACCTAAACCTAGGGCTGAGGAGAATGTAGCTTGTATATGGCAGAAACGTGGAAGAGGTATTGTGGTGGAGCCACCATCCGTGGCTGCGCTTAAGGACATTATCTCCATGCTTCCCGGTTTGGACACACCCCTGGCGTACGTGGATATGCTTATTCGATCTACCAGATATTGTCAGCTAACGGGAGGGGATTATCGCTTCATTCTACAACACACCTTGAAAGAAGCATATAATGAGGCAGTGGTCCTTCAGAATGTTCCCTGTCTGGCTCCGGAAAACGATGCTGTAACTAATGTAAAGATGGAGGAAGAGGGGGAAGTCGAGGGTCGTCGTAAAACCACCTATCGGTCCACCCTCTTCTGGCGGGACAATCCCGAGGCATTGACCCAGCTGCGCGCGCAACTAACGGCTTATCTAGTCTCCCGACGGGAGGGAGCTTGTGATCTTTCACATGTGACCAATTGCAAACAGAAGCGAGGCGAATTAACCTCAGTATTTTGGAATCGTTTTACTGAAACTTGGCGTCATGTGGGAGGATTTCCTCTTGATACCGAAGCGGCAAATTCTATGTTCGTGTCCAGTTTTTTAAGTAATTGTCTCCCAGAGGTCCAGAGCGCACTTAAACCGCATTTCACAGATCGTCAACGTCTCATCGTTAGAACTGCCGGAGAAAGGGTCCGTATGCTAGAATCAGATGGACTATTGAATGTAAAGAATAAGGTCCTGCTGGCAGTAGCCCCCCATGGCCCTCGCGATAAGGATAGGAGAAGGGAGTTATACAGAAAGACAGGAAAATGTCATTACTGTGGAAAGGAAGGACACTGGAAGAAGGAATGTAGAAAGAGGCAGAGAGATGAGGAGAATTCCGCAGCACGCCGTAATGCTGGCTCTAGTTCGCCCCCACCACCCTCGGATCCCACTGAAGTGACGACAACACGCCCATATTTGCGAGGACGTGATTAGGGATGCCCGCGGAGTAGGGACCCTGAGACCTGTAGCTTAATGCATCTAGTGTTTAATTCACCCTGCAATGAGAATCTGCCGCTCCTTCCTATTGTTCTAGAGGGGGTGGAATATCTTTTCGTTATCGATAGCGGGGCGACCCTATCTTCTTTAGGCAGGGACTATCAGGGTGCTGTATCTTCCAGGTCTATTAGCTCTGTGGGAATAGATGGGGTTCCCTTCTCCTCCTCATATACGCCACCCCTTCTCCTACATTTTCCTGATGATCACACGCTTGATAAATTACAGATATCCTATTCTTTTGTACATATGTCCGAATGCCCCTTTAATTTGTTAGGCCGTGACCTCATGAGTGTTCTGGGGTTCCAAATCTCTTTCCAAGGTTCGAGCATGACCATCCAAACGTGCGACACCTCCTCCGTTTCTCTGTTATCATTGCAAGCGCAGCCCTTGCCTTTTAATGTTAATTCGGCGTGCGTGGCGAGTTCCACCTCGCCCCCTGTACTCGACACACTGCCCACCAATCTTTGGGCAGAGCATAAGAATGACGTGGGTTGTGTGGACTGCGTCCCATATGAAGCTACCGTGAAGCACATTTCGCCCGTGTACATCCGACAATACCCCTTGTCGCCTCAAAAAATGTCGGGTATCGACATTATTTTGGCCGCTCTTCTGGAACAGGGTGTCATTGTGCCGTGCACAAGCCCTTATAACACGCCTGTGAACCCGGTTCCTAAGCCAGACGGTTCCTGGCGTCTGACACAAGACCTCAGAAAAATTAACGAGCTCATCGTTCCAGTTTCACCGGTTGTTCCGGATGTGCCCTCTATTATGGCTTCTATTCCTTGCGATCACACTCATTTTTCCGTAATCGACCTGTGCTCGGCGTTTTTTAGTATCCCTGTTGAGCCAAGCACACAACCTCTCTTCGCTTTCACACACCGGCAGCGACAGTACACGTGGACTAGATTACCTCAAGGATTTATTGACTCTCCGGCCGTGTTTTCGGCTGCAGTTAGGGACGCGTTGGGTTCTTTGTACGTCCCGTTGGTTCCTGCGTACACTCTTATGCTGATGACCTCCTGGTGTCCGGCCTAACCTATGAACTATGCCTCGACGCCACTGTCCAGTTGCTCCTCTTACTGGAAAAAAGGGTTTCAAGGTCTCCAAGCCCAAGTTACAGTTCTGCCTCCCCACTGTGATATATCTGGGCTATGAACTCTCTCACGGGATAAAACGCCTTACTCAGGATCGCGTCAAGATCATAGTGGACACTCAGAAGCCTGCCACTAAACAAGCGCTCCTGGCTTTCCTGGGGCTCATTAACTACTGCCGCCAATGGATCCCGGACTGTTCCTTTTATGACAAACGTTTACGCTCTGCCGTGGCTCACACTGACCCTCTCCATCAACCCTTGGTCTGGACTGAGGACATGCTGGACGCATTCAAAGCCCTGAAGTCGGCCCTATGCTCCGCGCCGGCTCTCGGGCTCCCGAATTACAACAAACCCTTTCATCTCTACGTCGCTCACCAGGCCGGCACGGCTTCTGGAGTCTTGGCGCAGGACCACGGGGGGGGACTTAGGCCTTGTGCTTTCCTCTCCAAAACTCTAGATACTGTGGCTCAGGGTTTACCTGCCTGTCTCCAGCTGTCGCTGCCAGTGCGGTGTTAGTTCTCGAAGCAGAAAAATAGTGCTCTCTCATCCACTCGTTTTACACACCAGCCATCAGGTTAGGCATATCCTTAATACTCTGTCTACACAACACATGTCTTCTCAACGTCGTTCAGGTTACGAGGCCATCCTTTGTGCTACTGACAACCTAACTATATCCTGTTCCTCTTCCCTAGATAACGTGGCGCAGGCTCTACAGCGCCTGCTTAATGCTCATGACGACTGCGAACCATTGGAACATGACTGCATGGACACCATTGTTCATGACACCAGCATTAGATCCGACTTAATGTCTACTCCTCTCTCCACAGGTCTCTCCCTGTTTGTAGACGGGTCATGCTCGAAACCCTCCGACGGAGTGTTCCTCTGTGGCTACGCAGTATGTTCCTTACCGGACCAAGTTTTGGAAGCGTACTCGCTTCCCTTTAATTCCGCTCAAGCAGCAGAGTTATATGCGCTTACTCGGGCATGCACTCTCGCTTCCGACCAGGATGTTACTATATACACTGACTCTTGTTACGCTTTTGGGGTGGCGCATGATTTCGGCCGTATCTGGCAATCTCGTGGTTTCACTGCTGCTGACGGTAAGCCCATTTCACATTCCACCTTAGTCCAGAATCTTATTGTGTCCTGCAATCTCCCGCTCCGTTTAGCGATCGTAAAGACCCGCGGTCATTCCTCTGCCCACACTGATGAGCCACGAGGTAACTCTCTGGCTGACCGCCCGGCTAAACCCGCTGCCTCGCTCGGCTCCATGCCGCCGTTCCTGCAGCCCGCGCTGGTGTCAACCTCACACATGCTTAGCGCCCTCCTCCCTGACTTGGATCTGAAATCCCTTCAGTCCTCGGCATCCACAGAAGACACTGATTTTTGGTCCTCGCAGGGCTCTCAGCCCTCGGGTGACGGCATTCTACTCGATTCAACTGGTCGTTTATGCCTGTCCACGCACTGCCTTTCTTTCCTCGTCCGCGAGTTTCACGGGCCTACACATCGCGGTCGAAGAGGGGTGGTGACAGATATGGAAAAAGATTTTTGTATACGACAACTAGCCTCTACGGTGCACAGCATTCTGGACAAATGCCTGATTTGTGCACAGAACAATGTGTCCAAACCACACGCATCACATCAGCATCTGCCGAAACCAGATACTCCCTTCCAGGAGTGGCAGATAGATTTTACTCACATGCCCCAGCAGGGCCCCTTTAAATATCTATTGGTTATCGTGGATAAATTTTCCCGATGGGTTGAAGCTTTCCCGTGTGGGAACGAAAACGCCCGAGTAGTGGTTCAAAAGTTATCACAGGAAATTATTCCCAGATATGGCGTGGCGTTGGGTATTGATTCGACAAAGGCACACCATTCACCTCAAAAGTCACTCAACTGTTGGCCCAAGAGCTAAAGATCAATTGGCGTTTCCATGTCCCATATCACCCTCAGTCCTCCGGAATCGTGGAACGAACAAACAGAACCATTAAAGGAAAATTACGAAAAGCAATGCACGCCACGGATCCAGGAATTGGGTTTCGGTGCTGCCTGTGGTCCTAGCGGATCTGCGGATGACCTCGCAGGTGGCCTTAGGGAATCTATCCTTATGAAGTGGTAACGGGGAGACCCTTTCCTGCTCCTTGGAGGAAGGGAAAACAGGCTTTGGGTACGGAAGATCTAGACATACACATGAGCGAGTATGCCGTGGGCCTTGTTAAGGTCCTAAATGACTATTGGGAACGCACTAATCAGAATACTTCGGTCCCGGCCGATGCAAGCACTCATGCCTTCAAGGTAGGAGACAAGGTGCTGGTCAAGAAATTTGCAAAACTAAATTCATCTTTGGGAGACTCTCCTTACAGTGAGCCCACGGAGATACTCGCTGTAACTCGTACCGCCGTACTAACTGACCTCTTTCCACAGTGGATCCATGCTACCAGACTGAAGAAAAGCCCACAATGAAGTATTGTATTGTTTGTTTTTGTGTGACCATGATGTTGTCTATCTTTATTACCTCTGTTCCAGGTCTTAAGAGACATATATCACCTAAGAGGGGAGAAGTGTTTTCTAACGGATTCGGCTCAACATAAGCTTACGAGTACCACCTTTACTGGGAACGGATAACCAAAAATATCCTGTGTTATACCCTCCATGTTCTGCTCTTGCTCGGGCTGATGTGCTCAGCCCCGGGTCTTTGTACATATTACCGTCATCTTGAAAATAACATGTTCTGGCAGTATTTGAATTTTACTGTGAAACGTGATGTAACTTTAGAAGAATGTATTGTTTGCTCTCTGTTTCCTCCATTCCCTTTTTGGTATCTTCACTCCATATTTAACCATGCTTGTGCCTGTATGCATTTGTCTGCTGTTGTTGTGTGTGTTCGGACCTTGCCTCCTTAGGTGTCTGCCGAATCGTGTGTGGGCCCTGATGGACGCTTTCAGTGGACCAACGTACACGCAACTGGATGCACAGTCCGACGGCACCTCTTACCCTTCGTCCCGGGTGTAGTGAGGGGTCGGGATCTTGAGGGGACCCGAGTATCTCGAGGCAGTGGGCGAAGGGCGTCGCAGCTCAAGCTGCCCTTCAAGCACAGGCCCCGATCAACCGCGGTCCCTGGTCTCCTGAAAGATCCCGACCTTCGACACCCGCTGAACCTTTGTGTATTCTGCAACGATTTATTAAACGAATGATTTATACTTCATGAACATTAAAGTATAAAAGAGGGGAACTGTTAGAATATATCTCTGACCTACTACGTACATGTTTATTGAATCATGAAGCAAGAAGTTCTCATTATCCTGTTGTACCCCGATGTCCTAAGTTTTGTGTAAAACATCAACCAGACCTAACTGGATGTTCAAGGCTGTCCCTCTTATGTCACCACATACCTACGTGCATTTAATGCAAACAGTTACGTAACCAACATACCAACATGATATGGTGCTATCCACACACACATACACCCACACACACACATACACACATACACACACACACACACCCCCACCCTATGTTATGACGAATGTACTTTGGCCAAGGACAAGGACATATGACATATGACTTTGACCAAGGACATATGACTCTGTGATTATCTGCTTGCAAAAACAAAGAAACTGCATAAAAAGCTTGTGCTCAGGAACACCCTCTGAGCAGTAGATGAATAAACCAGATTGATTTTACTCGTATGGTTTGTTGTCTTCTGTTCCCGGAGTACTCTAAGACGTTGAGATACAGGAATCCAGATCGTGCAGGTTTACATGAGAGCTTCTACAGAGAGAGTTCTTACACTCTCTCTCTCTCACACACACACACACACACACACACACACACAAAACTCTGTCGCTCTGGTGTGTTTTGCCAAATGTGGGCTCCGCTCACACGCAGCGCACAGCCGACGGAGCTTTTGAGAAGGGATGTTGTATTTAAAGCAGAATTACAGTACCTGTTTGAAAGATCAGAGGTCTGATTCAATATTAAATTGCTTCCTTGCAAGATCGGAGGTCTTGTCCCACAGAGCACTCTGCTTTTCATGCCTCCTTTCGCTTCAATATCATTCTGAAATATTCGCCTCCGTCACTGTATTTTCACTTTTCAGGTCTCCTTCTGCTTCAATATCATCCCGAATGTAGATGGGTGTCAGCCATACTCCTTAGCAATTCCGCTCAACCGCGTCCCACTTTTGTATTTTTTATTATCTCCTGCTTCATTTCGATTGATAACGGAGCCTGCTTCTTCTTTTCAGTGTCACTGGGAATCACTTTCTTGGGTCCATGATGGATAACGAAATCTAACGCTGCAATGATCAATCTCAAAAAAACTCATGAGCCAACATTCCTGTTCAACTCTCCTTCACACGTGTGACAAACAGGAAGAATGGCATTCTGTTGACTTAAATTCTGGTGCTCAATTTTATGTTTTTATTGAACACTCATTTGCCAAGTTTTGCAATATGATAATTTTTTATTTTGGTGCACTAAGTTGTTCTCATTTTTATATTGAAAAACAGTATCAAAATACTCTTGAAATGAAATAAAATGCATATTAGTTATGCACAATTGTATAATATATAATTGTCAGTGTGTGGGGCAGTGGTGGTCTAGTGGTATAGGGCACTGGATCGCTGATCCAAAGGTTGGGGGTTCGAGTCCCACTCTCAACAAGGTTGTCACTGTCCTTGTGACAGGAAGGGCATCAGACATAAAAAAAAACCTCTGCCAAATCAAACATGCGAATCAGATGATTCGCTGTGGCGACTCCCGAGTAAAAGGGAAAAAGCCGAAAGGAACACAGACAATAATCGTCAGTGTCATTTTTTACCAAGGGTTAAACTCTGAGATCAGACACACTTTGGCGAATTGAATTTCTGATTGGCTCATAACTTTGTTCGGTAACTAGTCCGACTGGCTGTTAAACAAAAAGAAGAATTCCTAGCCCTGCTATGTGACGTGTTGTGTTGGATTGTGTACAGGGGCAGGTCATAGTGCAACTCTCAAGTCTGTGAAGTCGATAGTATTTGTGGAGTGGAAGGAGAAAGAAACACCCAAAGGAAAAGAGGTGGGTTAAAAAATTCAGATTATCACTTTAAGCTTCAAGTTTGATTGTCATAAACAGATTACAGTGGACCATCATTACATCTGTTCCCAGTTTTAAGTAATTTTGATAATAATTGGTGATATCAGCTTCCCGCTATTTGTGCCGCTGGTTCCTTCCTTCTGTTTGACTTCTACAGATTCCTCAAGATTATAAATCTGATTCAGAGTGAAATCTGATGCTTCACTTGGTCGTTCATTAAAGTTAAACATGTTTTGTACCAGGACAAATTATACAAACAAATAAATTTTAAACTGCAAGACAATTCACTTCACTTATTTTACATGTTTAACAGCGTGAGTCATTTTTGTCTTTGTTCGAATAGCGAGTGTATAATCTTTGGTGTAAAATACAACCTGGACACATGTTTAACAAGAGTGTACAAACTGTCCAGTATTTCAGCACTTCAGTAGCTCGATGCCTTGTGGGTAGAAACGGTCCCGGAGTCGGCCGGTGTGGGTCTGGGTGCTCCTCGGTGTGGGTCTGGGTGCTCCTGTACAGTCTGCCTGACAACAGGAGCATAAAGAGTGTAGGATCAGAGGGGGATCCACTGGGCCACTCTTTTGCAACGTGGTCTGTAGAGGCCCTAGTGGCTGTAATTTTAGATCCGGTGATGCGTTGGACTGATCTGCCGCCCTCCGTAGAGCTCTGCAGTCCAGAGATGTACAACTGCTGTACCAGGTCATGATGCAGAATTCTCTGAATGGTGCACGTACATGCTGGTATTTGGGAGTCCATTCCACACCTGGAGAAAAAAAAGAGCTATTGTTTCGCTGCTCCCTTTATGTGGAACAGGGTGAGTCCTCCAGGTACTGGAGCACCAGCCTGTCATTCTGGTGCCGTGACGTCAGGGCTCTCACCTGTACTCCGTAAGCAAACTCTTCTCCATCTGAATTTCAGCCAAGGTACCTACCTACATACATACCAGGTCCCGACATAGATACTAGATACCTACATACATACCAGGTACCTACAGACAGGCCAGGTACCTACATACATATCAGGTACCTACAGACAGACCAGGTACCGCCATAGATACTAGGTACCTACAGACAGACCGGGTACCTACATACCAGGGACCAAGACAGATACTAGGTACCTACATACGTACCAGGTACCGACAGAGAGACCAGGTACCTACAGACAGACAAGGTACCTACAGACAGACCAGGTACCTACATACATACCAGGTACCTACATACCAGGTACCTAAATACATACCAGGTACCTACATACCAGGTAACTACATAGATAATAGGTACCTACATACATACCAGACATCTCCATACACACCAGACATCTACATAAATACCAGGTACCTACAGACAGACCAGGTACCAACATACATACAAGGTACCTACATCCCAGATAACAACATACATACTGTGTAGCTACATACATACAAGGTACCTACATACATCCCAGGTACCTGCATACACACCAGGTACCTACATACCAGGTACCGATAGACAGACAAGGTACCTAAAGACAGACCAGGTACCGACAGACAGACCAGGTAACTGCAGACAGACCAGGGACCTACAGACAGACCAAGTCCCTCCATATATACAAGGTACCTGCATACACACCAGGTACCTATATACCATGTAGTGACAGACAGACCAGGTACCTACACACAGACCAGGTACCTACATACATACCAGGTACCTACATACATACCAGGTGCCTACAAACAGGCCAGCTACCTACATACCAGGTACCTACATATCTACTAGGTACCTACATACATACCAGACATCGACATACATACCAGATACCTACATACATACCAGGTACCTACAGACAGACCAGGTACCTACATACATTCCAGGTACCTACATACCAAATAGCTACATACCAGGTACCTACAGACAGACCAGGTGCCTACATACACACCAGGTCCCAACATACCAGGTCCCAATAGACAGAACAGGTACCTACAGACAGACAAGGTACCTACAGACAGACCAGGTACCGACATACCAGGTAACCAACAGAGATACTACGTACCTACATACATACCAGGTACCTCCATACATACCAGGGACCTACAGACCAACCAGGTACCTACAGACAGACCAGGTACCGACATATCAGGTACCAACAGAGATATTAAGTACATACATACATTCCAGGTACCTAAATACAAACAAGGTACCTACAGACAGACCAGGTACCTACATACAAGGTTCCAAAATAGATACTAAGTACCGACAGACAGACCAGGTACCTACATACATACCAGGTACCTACATACATAACAGGTACCTTGTTGAAATAATTGTACATATGAATTACCACAGTTGTAACCTGTTTTTGTGCTGTATGTAGCGAAGTATAAATGTTGGAAACTGTTTGTTGAGGTATTTTGCAGAAACATCTCTATCTCCATGGGAGGCAGCTAAGTGGAAACAACCTTGAAGTTCTCACACAACAACAGGATGACTCCCTAACTGCAGCTGGATAGAGAGCTGAAATGAACATTCTAAACTAGACAAAGTAGATAAGCATAGAACAATGATGAAGGCCATGATGCTGATTTACCCCTTCCCTTTAGGAAATCAATATGACATGTGTAACTAGAAATCACCCTGATGGAATAAAAGAGGTTTGCAGTCGGGTTTCAGACCAGAGCAGCTAGGAGACTTGTAATTGGCTAAGAATCCGACTGCTCTCCTCATATATGAGAATGAACTTGACTCTCTGTGTCTCCTTCCTAATGAGTGTGTGCGTGTTTTTATGATGTCTGTGTTTATTTAGAATCTGACATTAACTTGGTCCTTCGAGCCGGATGCCAACATACCCGACGATTCCTGCTGACGTGGTGGACACCGGTGAAATCCTTGGCCAAGGCAAGTCAACAGTAAGTTGACATTAGACCCTATTTGGGACCTTATACACTTTTCCTTTCATTCTTGCCGATACCCTCCTACCACACATCACACCGGACACTTTTCTCCAACCATTCCAACCTGCCTGCACACACTTCTTCACCTCTTTTCCACACTCTCCATTGCTCTGGATTGTTGAGCCTAAGTACTTAAAATCCTCCACCTTCCTTATCTCTGCTCCCTGTAACCTCACCGTTCCTTTTGGGTCCTTGTCATTCATGCACATTTATTCTGTCTTACTGAGGCTAACCTTCATTCCCCTCCTTTCCAGGGCATACCTCCACCTCTCTAGATTTTCCTGCACTTGTTCTCTGCTCTCACGACAAATCACAATGTCATCTGCAAACATCATAGTCCATGGGGAATCTTGTCGAACCTCGTCTGTCAGCCTGTCCATCACCATAGCAAACAAGAAGGGGCTCAGAGCTGACCCTTGATGCAGTCCCACCTCCACCTTGAACTCTTCTGTCACACCGACAGCACACCTCACCACTGTCTTACATCTCTCATACATGTCCTGTACCACTGTAACATACTTCTCTGTCACTCCAGACTTCCTCGTGCAATACCACAGTTCCTCTCTCGGCACCCTGTCATATGCTTTCTCCAGATCCACAAAGGCACAATGCAGCTCCCTCTGACCTTCTCTGTACTTCTCCATTAAGATCCTCAAGGCAAACACTGCATCTGTGGTGCTCTTTCTTGGTATGAGTTACCAAACTGTTGTTCACAAATGCTGACCTCTGCCCTTAGTCTAGCTTCCACTATTCTTTCCCATAACTTCATTGTATGGCTCATCAACTTTATCCCTCTGTAGTTGCCACAACTCTGTACGTCTCCCTTGTTCTTAAAAATGGGCACAAGCACACTTCTCCTCCATTCCTCCAGCATCTGCTCACTTTCTAAGACCTCGATGAATATTCTTGTCATAAAATCTACTGCTACCTCTCCTAGACACTTCCATACCTCCACCGGTATGTAATCAGGACCAACTGTCTTTCCACTCTTCCTCCTCATCAATGCCCTCCTCACTTTACCCTTACTAATCTTTGCTACATCCTGGTCCTCAATGGTCACCCCTTCTACTCTTTTTTCTCTCTTATTTTCCTCATTCATCAGCTCTTCAAAGTACTCTTTCCGTCTTACCAGCACTATTCTGTCATCAGTCAATACATTTCCCTCTCTGTCCTTTATCACT
This sequence comes from Plotosus lineatus, assembly GCA_024760905.1. NCBI lineage: Eukaryota > Metazoa > Chordata > Actinopteri > Siluriformes > Plotosidae > Plotosus > Plotosus lineatus. Next base: position 36,099,930 of record CM045747.1, read on the forward strand.
CTAACTTGCTGCACATCCTTCCCATCTCTATTTCTCTGCTGTGCTAACCTGTATAAATAATTTTCTCCCTCCTTACTGTCCAACCGATCATATAAGTCATCATACGCCCTCTGTTTGGCTTTTGACACCGCTACCTTCGCCTTACGCTGTGTCTCCCTGTACTCCTGTTTACTCGCTTCGGCCCTCTCTGTGTCCCACTTCTTTTTAGCTAACCTCTTCTTTTGTGCACACTCCTGCACTTCCTCATTCCACCACCAAGTCTCCGAATCTACTTTCCTTCTAGAGGACACACCAAGTACTCTCCTACCTGTCCCCCTGATCACATTGGCTGTGGTTGTCCAGTCATCTGGAAGCACTTCCTGACTACCCAAAGCCTGTTTCAACTCCTTTTTGAAGACAACATGACACTTCCTTTTTCAGAGTTCCTTTTTGAAGTCTGCCCCAATGACCACTCTTTCACCTCTGGGGGTACTCTGCATCACTTCATCTAACTCACTCCAGAATCTCTCCTCTTCTAGCTCACATCCTGCCTGTGGGGCATAAGCACTAACAACATTGACCATCACACCTTCAATTTCTAACTTGAGACTCATCACTCTGTCTGACACTCTTTTCACTTCTAGAACATTCCTGACAAACTCCTCCTTCAAGATGACTCCTACTCCATTTCTCTTCCCATCCACACCGTGATAAAACAGCTTAAACCCTGCTCATAAGCTTCTAGCCTTGATACCTTGCTATGCTCATTCATAGTGGCATTCAAAGTCCCTACTCTCAGTCCTCGACTCACGCATTTCCTCTTCTCTCTCTGCCTATGGACATACCTCCTGCCTCTCCTTCTTCGACCAACAGTAGTCCAACTTCCACCAGCACCATGTTGGTTAACAGCACTGATGGCGGTCGTTGTGAACCCGGGCCTCGACCGATCCGATATGAATTTTGTTTTGATCATTTGCATGAGAAATGTGGCAGAAGGTTTACGCCGGATGCCCTTCCTGTTGCAACTCTCTGCATTTGTCTGGGCTTGGGACCGGCATAAGGGGGAGAGACACTGGTTAGTGCCCCCCCCCATGCCCGCCTCATGGCTGCATTATAAATATATTTATATATATATATATATATATACACACACACACACACACACACACACACACACACACACACTAAGTCCTTGTCTATTGGCAGTTTTGCACTCGCAGCTCTGCATATTCGCGGATTGCCGAGCAACTGTGATGTGATTAAAATTCAGCCAATGGCTGTTCTCCCTCCTGCTGATTGGTTGAGATGATGTAATGCCCATTTTTACCCATTAGTGCACACTTTGTGCATGTGCTTTTTTAGTGTGTGTGTGTTTTTAATTACAGTGGTACCACACCTTACGATAGTGCCAGCAAACAAAAAATCCAGGTTACGAAAAACAGTTTCCAAAATGTTTTGTCTCTGTATACGAAACAAGTTCTCTGTACAAAACGCGCCAAACATGCCATTCAAACATTGAAATGCGTCATTCAAACATTAAAACGCTCCATTCAAACATTCAACAATGCACGATCTGCTGTCCCATTGATTATCTTCCAACATCCCACCCCGCTGGACTCCCATTGGCTGTGAGGGATGCTGCTGCTCCTTTTAATTGGCTATTATGGAGCTGCATCTCCCATAATGTTGTTCATGTAAAGAATAGAGTTAATCTTGTTTCATGAGTTTTTTGAGTGTGCTCATTGCAACTTTATTTTTTGACTCAGGCTTTTAACCTTCCATAAACATTTGTAAGATTATTACTCTGTTAAGACGACATGGTCAACACATGCACGCGCACATACATACACACACACACACGGGCACACGGGCACACACGGGCACATGAAATTTCCGGTGCGAGTAAAAAGAAGAAGCGGGCTCATGGCATGCGGTTGAGTGATATCGCAAAGGAATCTGGCCAAACCCGTCTACCATCGGTACGATATTGAAGCAGAATGATGTCTTAAGAGGTATGCTTCAATAATTTTTAAAGAGTTTAGGGGGTAGTATTGGGTGCCTTGGAACGAATCACACATTTTACATGTGAAATGTGGTTGAATTTAAGAAAAATCTAGGTTAAGAAAAAGGCTCTGGAACGGATTAATTTCGTAAGATGAGGTACCACTGTTAATCTCTGTCATGCCACCCAAATGCTGCACATCTTCTCTTCTGGTAAGGTGCCAAAGCACCAGAAAAAGGTAATTATGCTGAATGAAAAAGTAGAACTGTTTGGTATGATTCAGGATGGGAAACGTTTTGCTGCAGAAGTGCTAAGAAGGTGAATATTGTATGAAACAAGGTCATCATCAAGTATTCTGGATACTTCTAGTTCAGGTGTCGGCAACCTTTGCCATTCAAAGAGCCATTTGGAACCATTTTCCACATTAAAGAAAACACCGGGAGCCACAAATCTTTCCCCTTTTCCCTTCATGTTAATATAAAACAAAAATGTGTTGCATTGATTTAAACGACTGAAGAGGCAATTAAATTACAATTCTGCTTGCAACAAAAACATTTAGATTTGAAAAAATCTCCAGACTCCCCGTGTCCCTAATTAAGATTAAGTGGTTCAGAAAATGAATGAATGTGTTTGAGTATTCTTGTATTTTTATAAAGAAAAATAATCTCTGTCCCACGAAGTTTGGGACGGGGTACCTGTTAACAGGTTGGGTAGTCTACCTGACCAACCCTTCGTGGGATCTTCTTTTTCTTTATCTGTTCTATTAATGTTGTTTTGTCATAGTTTTAATTTACAAAAATGACAGCAACACTGAAGATTTCTTTGTAGGGTGCTCCACCGAAAAGCAAAAACGTGGCTTATCCGGACTTCTGATCTTTCAAGTGAATAAGTGATGGTTGAGTACTGAACAAGTATTCAATGTGCACTTGCTCACGTGAAAGATCGGAAGTCCGGATAAGCCACTTGTCATCTCACAAGCTCTGTGTGACACTTGCAACAAGTGCCTACTTTCGATGGAGCGCATCACATTTTAAAAAGAGCCTGCTCAACATCCTTTTAAATAATATCAATGCTTAATGCTACACTGACCGACCCATTCTCAGAGTGGAGACTGAACCAGACCCAGTCTTTTATTTTGTGACTGTGAGGAGAGTTATTTAATTCGGTGATTGCTGTGTATAAACAAAGCTCATCCACTGTCTCTTACTTCAGCTATGATTTCCATTCCTGGATTACAAACCCCGGCAGTGGAAAAAAATCTCTCGCTCGCCATGCAGTTGATGGTGAGAACACTCCTTGCCATGAGCATAAGAATTTGGAAATCCACCAACACAGCAGATCAAAAAGACTGAGACTCTCAATGTAGCTGATTAATATAATAGGCATGTCCACAATAATACATAGACAAAATCACCCCGCCCACACCAAATAAATATCCACCCACACACTTGACTGTTAATTTCACTGACCCCTGATATAATGCAATGCAAAGTAAATATAATGTAATACCTCCCTCTTGTGAGCATTTTTGTGATGTATGTTTAATGGAAAAGGTTATACAGACGCTCCCCAACTTACATTCATTTGTTTCATGTATTTTTCAATTTTACTTAAAAAAAAAAAGAGAGAATGTTAAAGGCTATATTTGATATTGTATTTGATATTTGATGAGTGAATTTGATTAAAATGTATCTATTCGAAATTATTTTGCTTAATTTAATTTAATTTATTTGAAATTAATGTTGATATAATTTGATATATTTGATATTATTTTACAATGTTATGTTCATATTTTATTGATTTAATGGTGTTTTATGAGATACGGTAATGGTATTTATGGATGTATAGTATAGTATGAACGTCATACGTCACTGGAACATACAGTAACAACTTACGTTTTTTTCCACCTTACGTTCAGCCGTCCGGTACCGAACTAAAACGTAAGTTGGGGAGCGTCTGTACTCATTTCATGTCCTTTTACATATAAAGTACAGTAGGCCCTTGACATTCGCGGGGGTACGGTTCCAGGCTTTCCCACGAATCGAGATAATCCGTGAGTTCTGTACCCGGAGGTAAACCCCCATGTATGAGGTCACATGCGCGAATGAGTAGCCGGCAGTAAAATACTATGTATTTATTACATGCGCTAAAATATGCATCTTAAACAAATTCTATAGACAGTCTTACTCATTAATACAGTATTAATGTCGTAAAATATAGGCATGATTAAGAAAAACTTTTTAATTTTGGACTGTGATATTTAGTAATAAAATATATAAACATTATGCACCATATACTGTTGCAAAACACTCGTTTTAAAGTCTTTTTTAATTATTATTCCAGTACAGTACCTAAGTTAATGTTTGTGTGTGAGATTTTATGTTCTGTAGCATGTTTAACATATGATACCAAAAGGATAAACTTTATTACGCTTCATGTCCTTTTACATTGAACTTGGAGTGACGTCTTGGAGTGACATCTCCAAGATGGCGCTGCCTAGAGGGCAACGTCGCGGAGTTCTCAGAGTCAAATTGTTTCTTTGTTTGTTCATGTTTTGCACTATGCTCATCTATGATCGGTCGACCCTTCGGGCAACGAGGCATGGAAGAACTCCGATCTTGAGCCTATATGCTATGCTATGGAAGTTCAATGCTAGCGGTTAGCTAGCGGTTACTGGCTGAGCCAGGCGGAGTTCTCAGAGGCTTGGTTAGCATTTGCGACCATATTACTTGAAAATGTTCAGTTCTCCTCCATTCCTCTGGCATCCTCTCACTCTCTAAGACCTTGCTACCTCTCCAGCAGGGAGACAGGTAGGAGAATACTTGGTGTCTCATCTGGAAGGAGAGGAGATAAGGAGACTTGGAGGTGGAATGAGGAAGTGAAGGAGTGTGTACAAAAGAAGAGGCCAGCTAAGAAGAATTGGGACATAGAGTGGACTGAACAGAGTAAACGGGAGTACAGAGAGACACAGCGTAAGGTGGAGGTAGTGGTGTCAAAGGCCAAACAGAGGGTAAATGATGACTTGTATGCTCGGATGAAAAGTAAAGAGGGAGAAAATGATTTATACAGGTTGGCACAGCAGAGAACTAGAGATGGGAAGGATGGGCAGCAAGTTAGAATGATTAAGGACAGAGTGGAAAATGCAATGACTGATGATAGACATGTGCTAGGAAGATGGAAAGAGTACTTTGAAGAGCTGATGAATTAGGAAAATGAGAGAGAAAAAACAGTAGAAGAGGTGACTGTTGAGGACCTGGAAGTAGCAAAGATTAGTAAGGGTGAAGTGAGGAGGGCATTGAAGAGGATCAAGAATGGAAAGGCAGTTGGTCCTGATGACATACCGGTGGAGGTATGGAAGTGTCTAGGAGAGGTAGCAAGGTCTTAGAGAGTGAGAGGATGCCAGAGGAATGGAGGAGAAGTGTGCTTGTGCCCATTTTTAAGAACAAGAAAGCCGTGCAGAGTTGTGGCAACTACAGAGGGATAAAGTTGATGAGCCATACGATGAAGTTATGGGAAAGAATAGTGGAAGCTAGACTAAGGGCAGAGGTCAGCATTTGTGAACAACAGTTTGGTTTCATGCCAAGAAAGAGCACCACAGATGCAGTGTTTGCCTTGAGGATGTTGATAGAGAAGTACAGAGAAGGTTAGAAAGAGCTGCATTGTGCTTTGGG
>CM045748.1:0-102500 GCA_024760905.1 Plotosus lineatus
CAGCACAGCACAGCACAGCACAGCCTGGCCTGGCCTGGCACAGGCCTGGCACAGCACAGCGCAGCACAGCTGGCACAGCTGGCCTGGCCAGCACAGCACAGCACAAGCACAGCCTGGCCCCTGGCACAGCACAGCACAGCACAGCTGTACAGCACAGCACAGCACAGCACAGCCTGGCACAGCACAGCACAGCTGGCACAGCACAGCACAGCACTAGCACAGCCTGGCCTGGCCTGGCCTGGCCTGGCCTGGCACAGCCTGGCACAGCACAGCACAACCTGGCCTGGCCTGGCCTGGCCTGGCCTGGCCTGGCCTGGCCTGGCCTGGCCTGGCCTGGCCTGGCCTGGCCTGGCCTGGCCTGGCCTGGCCTGGCCTGGCCTAGCCTGGCCTGGCCTGGCCTGGCCTGGCCTGGCCTGGCCTGGCCTGGCCTGGCCTGGCCTAGCTGGCCTGGCCTGGCCTGGCCTGGCCTGGCCTGGCCTGGCCTGGCCTGGCTGGCCTGGCCTGGCCTGGCCTGGCCTGGCCTGGCCTGGCCTGGCCTGGCCTGGCCTGGCCTGGCCTGGCCTGGCCTGGCCTGGCCTGGCCTGGCCTGGCCTGGCCTGGCCTGGCCTGGCCTGGCCTGGCCTGGCCTGGCCTGGCCTGGCCTGGCCTGGCCTGGCCTGGCCTGGCCTGGCCTGGCCTGGCCTGGCCTGGCCTGGCCTGGCCTGGCCTGGCCTGGCCTGGCCTGGCCTGGCCTGGCCTGGCCTGGCCTGGCCTGGCCTGGCACAGCCTGGCCTGGCCTGGCCTGGCCTGGCCTGGCCTGGCCTGGCCTGGCCTGGCCTGGCCTGGCCTGGCCTGGCCTGGCCTGGCCTGGCCTGGCCTGGCCTGGCCTGGCACAGCCTGGCCTGGCCTGGCCTGGCACTGGCCTGGCACAGCACTGCACAGCACAGCACAGCCTGGCCTGGCCTGGCACAGCACAGCACAGCCTGGCACAGCACAGCACAGCACAGCTGGCACAGCCTGGCACAGCACAGCACTGGCCTGGCCTAGGCACAGCACAAGCCTGGCCTAGCACAGCCTGGCCCCTGGCCTGGCCTGGCCTGGCCTGGCCTAGCCTGGCCTGGCCTGGCCTAGCCTAGCCTGGCCTAGCCTGGCCTGGCCTGGCCTGGCCTGGCCTAGCCTGGCCTGGCCTGGCCTGGCCTAGCCTGGCCTGTACAGCCTGGCCTGGCCTGGCCTAGCCTGGCCTGGCCTGGCCTGGCCTGGCCTGGCCTGGCCTGGCCTGGCCTGAGCCTGGCCTGGCCTGGCCTGGCACAGCCTGGCCTGGCCTGGCCTGGCCTGGCCTGGCCTGGCCTGGCCTGGCCTGGCCTGGCCTGGCCTGGCCTGGCCTGGCCTGGCCTGGCCTGGCCTGGCCTGGCCTGGCCTGGCCTGGCCTGGCCTGGCCTGGCCTGGCCTGGCCTGGCCTGGCACTGGCCTGGCCTGGCCTGGCCTGGCCTGGCCTGGCCTGGCCTGGCCTGGCCTGGCCTGGCCTGGCCTGGCCCTGTGGCACTGGCCTGGCCTGGCCTGGCCTGGCCTGGCCTGGCCTGGCAGCCTGTGGCCTGGCACTGGCCTGGCACTGGCCTGGCCTGGCCACAGCCTGGCCTGGCCTGGCCACTGGCCTGGCCTGGCCTGGCCTGGCCTGGCCTGGCCTGGCCTGGCACAGCCTGGCCTGGCCTGGCCTGGCACAGCCTGGCCTGGCCTGGCCTGGCCTGGCACAGCCTGGCCTGGCCTGGCCTGGCCTGGCCTGGCCTGGCCTGGCCTGGCCTGGCCTGGCCTGGCCTGGCCTGGCCTGGCCTGGCCTGGCCTGGCCTGGCCTGGCCTGGCCTGGCCTGGCCTGGCCTGGCCTGGCCTGGCCTGGCCCTGGCCTGGCCTGGCCTGGCCTGGCCTGGCCTGGCCTGGCCTGGCCTGGCCTGGCCTGGCCTGGCCTGGCCTGGCCTGAGCCTGGCCTGGCCTGGCCTGGCCTAGCCTGGCCTGGCCTGGCCTGGCCTGGCCTGGCCTGGCCTGGCCTGGCCTGGCCTGGCCTGGCCTGGCCTGGCCTGGCCTGGCCTGGCCTGGCCTGGCCTGGCCTGGCCTGGCCTGGCCTGGCTACAGCACTGGCCTGGCCTGGCCTGGCCTGGCCTGGCCTGGCCTGGCCTGGCCTGGCCTGGCCTGGCCTGGCCTGGCCTGGCCTGGCCTGGCCTGGCCTGGCCCTGGCCTGGCCTGGCCTGGCCTGGCCTGGCCCTGGCCTGGCCTGGCCTGGCCTGGCCTGGCCTGGCCTGGCCTGGCCTGGCCTGGCCTGGCCTGGCCTGGCCTGGCCTGGCCTGGCCTGGCCTGGCCTGGCCTGGCCTGGCCTGGCCTGGCCTGGCACAGCCTGGCCTGGCCTGGCCTGGCCTGGCCTGGCCTGGCCTGGCCTGGCCTGGCCTGGCCTGGCCTGGCCTGGCCTGGCCTGGCCTGGCCTGGCCTGGCCTGGCCTGGCCTGGCCTGGCCTGGCCTGGCCTGGCCTGGCCTGGCCTGGCCTGGCCTGGCCTGGCCTGGCCTGGCCTGGCCTGGCCTGGCCTGGCCTGGCCTGGCCTGGCCTGGCCTGGCCTGGCACTGGCCTGGCCTGGCCTGGCCTGGCCTGGCCTGGCCTGGCCTGGCCTGGCCTGGCCTGGCCTGGCCTGGCCTGGCCTGGCCTGGCCTGGCCTGGCCTGGCCTGGCCTGGCCTGGCCTGGCCTGGCCTGGCCTGGCCTGGCCTGGCCTGGCCTGGCCTGGCCTGGCCTGGCCTGGCCTGGCCTGGCCTGGCCTGGCCTGGCCTGGCCTGGCCTGGCCTGGCCTGGCCTGGCCTGGCCTGGCCTGGCCTGGCCTGGCCTGGCCTGGCCTGGCCTGGCCTGGCCTGGCCTGGCCTGGCCTGGCCTGGCCTGGCCTGGCCTGGCCTGGCCTGGCCTGGCCTGGCCTGGCCTGGCCTGGCCTGGCCTGGCCTGGCCTGGCCTGGCCTGGCCTGGCCTGGCCTGGCCTGGCCTGGCCTGGCCTGGCCTGGCCTGGCCTGGCCTGGCCTGGCCTGGCCTGGCCTGGCCTGGCCTGGCACTGGCCTGGCCTGGCCTGGCCTGGCCTGGCCTGGCCTGGCCTGGCCTGGCCTGGCCTGGCCTGGCCTGGCCTGGCCTGGCCTGGCCTGGCCTGGCCTGGCCTGGCCTGGCCTGGCCTGGCCTGGCACTGGCCTGGCCTGGCCTGGCCTGGCCTGGCCTGAGCCTGGCCTGGCCTGGCCTGGCCTGGCCTGGCCTGGCCTGGCCTGGCCTGGCCTGGCCTGGCCTGGCCTGGCCTGGCCTGGCCTGGCCTGGCCTGGCCTGGCCTGGCCTGGCCTGGCCTGGCACTGGCCTGGCCTGGCCTGGCCTGGCCTGGCCTGGCCTGGCCTGGCCTGGCCTGGCCTGGCCTGTACAGCCTGGCCTGGCCTGAGCCTGGCCTGGCCTGGCCTGGCCTGGCCACAGCCTGGCCTGGCCCTGGCCTGGCCTGGCCTGGCCTGAGCCTGGCCTGGCCTGGCCTGGCCTGGCCTGGCCTGGCCTGGCCTGGCCTGGCCTGGCCTGGCCTGGCCTGGCCTGGCCTGAGCCTGGCCTGGCCTGGCCTGGCCTGGCCTGGCCTGACCTGGCCTGGCCTGGCCTGGCCTGGCCTGGCCTGGCCCTGGCCTGGCCTGGCCTGGCACTGGCCTGGCCTGGCACAGCCTGGCCTGGCCTGGCCTGGCCTGGCACAGCACTGGCCTGGCCTGGCCTGGCCTGGCCTGGCCTGGCCTGGCCTGGCCTGGCCTGGCCTGGCCTGGCCTGGCCTGGCCTGGCCTGGCCTGGCCTGGCCTGGCCTGGCCTGGCCTGGCCTGGCCTGGCCTGGCCTGGCCTGGCCTGGCCTGGCCTGGCCTGGCCTGGCCTGGCCTGGCCTGGCCTGGCCTGGCCTGGCCTGGCCTGGCCTGGCCTGGCCTGGCCTGGCCTGGCCTGGCCTGGCCTGGCCTGGCCTGGCCTGGCCTGGCCTGGCCTGGCCTGGCCTGGCACAGCCTGGCCTGGCCTGGCCTGGCCTGGCCTGGCCTGGCCTGGCCTGGCCTGGCCTGGCCTGGCCTGGCCTGGCCTGGCCTGGCCTGGCCTGGCCTGGCCTGGCCTGGCCTGGCCTGGCCTGGCCTGGCCTGGCCTGGCCTGGCTGGCCTGGCCTGGCCTGGCCTGGCCTGGCCTGGCCTGGCCTGGCCTGGCCTGGCCTGGCCTGGCCTGGCCTGGCCTGGCCTGGCCTGGCCTGGCCTGGCCTGGCCTGGCCTGGCTGGCCTGGCCTGGCCTGGCCTGGCCTGGCCTGGCCTGGCCTGGCCTGGCCTGGCCTGGCCTGGCCTGGCCTGGCCTGGCCTGGCCTGGCCTGGCCTGGCCTGGCCTGGCCTGGCCTGGCCTGGCCTGGCCTGGCCTGGCCTGGCCTGGCCCTGGCCTGGCCTGGCCTGGCCTGGCCTGGCCTGGCCTGGCCTGGCCTGGCCTGGCCTGGCCTGGCCTGGCCTGGCCTGGCCTGGCCTGGCCTGGCCTGGCCTGGCCTGGCCTGGCCTGGCCTGGCCTGGCCTGGCCTGGCCTGGCCTGGCCTGGCCTGGCCTGGCCTGGCCTGGCCTGGCCTGGCCTGGCCTGGCCTGGCCTGGCCTGGCCTGGCCTGGCCTGGCCTGGCCTGGCCTGGCCTGGCCTGGCCTGGCCTGGCCTGGCCTGGCCTGGCCTGGCCTGGCCTGGCCTGGCCTGGCCTGGCCTGGCCTGGCCTGGCCTGGCCTGGCCTGGCCTGGCCTGGCCTGGCCTGGCCTGGCCTGGCCTGGCCTGGCCTGGCCTGGCCTGGCCTGGCCTGGCCTGGCCTGGCCTGGCCTGGCCTGGCCTGGCCTGGCCTGGCCTGGCCTGGCCTGGCCTGGCCTGGCCTGGCCTGGCCTGGCCTGGCCTGGCCTGGCCTGGCCTGGCCTGGCCTGGCCTGGCCTGGCCTGGCCTGGCCTGGCCTGGCCTGGCCTGGCCTGGCCTGGCCTGGCCTGGCCTGGCCTGGCCTGGCCTGGCCTGGCCTGGCCTGGCCTGGCCTGGCCTGGCCTGGCCTGGCCTGGCCTGGCCTGGCTGGCCTGGCCTGGCCTGGCCTGGCCTGGCCTGGCCTGGCCTGGCCTGGCCTGGCCTGGCCTGGCCTGGCCTGGCCTGGCCTGGCCTGGCCTGGCCTGGCTGGCCTGGCCTGGCCTGGCCTGGCCTGGCCTGGCCTGGCCTGGCCTGGCCTGGCCTGGCCTGGCCTGGCCTGGCCTGGCCTGGCCTGGCCTGGCCTGGCCTGGCCTGGCCTGGCCTGGCCTGGCCTGGCCTGGCCTGGCCTGGCCTGGCCTGGCCTGGCCTGGCCTGGCCTGGCCTGGCCTGGCCTGGCCTGGCCTGGCCTGGCCTGGCCTGGCCTGGCCTGGCCTGGCCTGGCCTGGCCTGGCCTGGCCTGGCCTGGCCTGGCCTGGCCTGGCCTGGCCTGGCCTGGCCTGGCCTGGCCTGGCCTGGCCTGGCCTGGCCTGGCCTGGCCTGGCCTGGCCTGGCCTGGCCTGGCCTGGCCTGGCCTGGCCTGGCCTGGCCTGGCCTGGCCTGGCCTGGCCTGGCCTGGCCTGGCCTGGCCTGGCCTGGCCTGGCCTGGCCTGGCCTGGCCTGGCCTGGCCTGGCCTGGCCTGGCCTGGCCTGGCCTGGCCTGGCCTGGCCTGGCCTGGCCTGGCCTGGCCTGGCCTGGCCTGGCCTGGCCTGGCCTGGCCTGGCCTGGCCTGGCCTGGCCTGGCCTGGCCTGGCCTGGCCCTGGCCTGGCCTGGCCTGGCCTGGCCTGGCCTGGCCTGGCCTGGCCTGGCCTGGCCTGGCCTGGCCTGGCCTGGCCTGGCCTGGCCTGGCCTGGCCTGGCCTGGCCTGGCCTGGCCTGGCCTGGCCTGGCCTGGCCTGGCCTGGCCCTGGCCTGGCCTGGCCTGGCCTGGCCTGGCCTGGCCTGGCCTGGCCTGGCCTGGCCTGGCCTGGCCTGGCCTGGCTGGCCTGGCCTGGCCTGGCCTGGCCTGGCCTGGCCTGGCCTGGCCTGGCCTGGCCTGGCCTGGCCTGGCCTGGCCTGGCCTGGCCTGGCCTGGCCTGGCCTGGCCTGGCCTGGCCTGGCCTGGCCTGGCCTGGCCTGGCCTGGCCTGGCCTGGCCTGGCCTGGCCTGGCCTGGCCTGGCCTGGCCTGGCCTGGCCTGGCCTGGCCTGGCCTGGCCTGGCCTGGCCTGGCCTGGCTGGCCTGGCCTGGCCTGGCCTGGCCTGGCCTGGCCTGGCCTGGCCTGGCCTGGCCTGGCCTGGCCTGGCCTGGCCTGGCCTGGCCTGGCCTGGCCACAGCCTGGCCTGGCCTGGCCTGGCCTGGCCTGGCCTGGCCTGGCCTGGCCTGGCCTGGCCTGGCCTGGCCTGGCCTGGCCTGGCCTGGCCTGGCCTGGCCTGGCCTGGCCTGGCCTGGCCTGGCCTGGCCTGGCCTGGCCTGGCCTGGCCTGGCCTGGCCTGGCCTGGCCTGGCCCTGGCCTGGCCTGGCCTGGCCTGGCCTGGCCTGGCCTGGCCTGGCCTGGCCTGGCCTGGCCTGGCCTGGCCTGGCCTGGCACTGGCCTGGCCTGGCCTGGCCTGGCCTGGCCTGGCCCTGGCCTGGCCTGGCCTGGCCTGGCCTGGCCTGGCCTGGCCTGGCCTGGCCTGGCCTGGCCTGGCCTGGCCTGGCCTGGCCTGGCCTGGCCTGGCCTGGCCTGGCCTGGCCTGGCCTGGCCTGGCCTGGCCTGGCCTGGCTGGCCTGGCCTGGCCTGGCCTGGCCTGGCCTGGCCTGGCCTGGCCTGGCCTGGCCTGGCCTGGCCTGGCCTGGCCTGGCCTGGCCTGGCCTGGCCTGGCCTGGCCTGGCCTGGCCTGGCCTGGCCTGGCCTGGCCTGGCCTGGCCTGGCCTGGCCTGGCCTGGCCTGGCCTGGCCTGGCCTGGCCTGGCCTGGCCTGGCCTGGCCTGGCCTGGCCTGGCCTGGCCTGGCCTGGCCTGGCCTGGCCTGGCCTGGCCTGGCCTGGCCTGGCCTGGCCTGGCCTGGCCTGGCCTGGCCTGGCCTGGCCTGGCCTGGCCTGGCCTGGCCTGGCCTGGCCTGGCCTGGCCTGGCCTGGCCTGGCCTGGCCTGGCACAGGCTGGCCTGGCCTGGCCTGGCCTGGCCTGGCCTGGCCTGGCCTGGCCTGGCCTGGCCTGGCCTGGCCTGGCCTGGCCTGGCCTGGCCTAGCCTAGCCTGGCCTAGCCTGGCCTGGCCTAGCCTGGCCTAGCCTGGCCTGGCCTGGCTAGCCTAGCCTGGCCTGGCCTGGCCTGGCCTGGCCTGGCCTGGCCTGGCCTGGCCTGGCCTGGCCTGGCCTGGCCTGGCCTGGCCCTGGCCTGGCCTGGCCTGGCCTGGCCTGGCCTGGCCTGGCCTGGCCTGGCCTGGCCTGGCCTGGCCTGGCCTGGCCTGGCCTGGCCTGGCCTGGCCTGGCCTGGCCCTGGCCTGGCCTGGCCTGGCCTGGCCTGGCCTGGCCTGGCCTGGCCTGGCCTGGCCTGGCCTGGCCTGGCCTGGCCTGGCCTGGCCTGGCCTGGCCTGGCCTGGCCTGGCCTGGCCTGGCCTGGCCTGGCCTGGCCTGGCCTGGCCTGGCCTGGCCTGGCCTGGCCTGGCCTGGCCTGGCCTGGCCTGGCCTGGCCTGGCCTGGCCTGGCCTGGCCTGGCCTGGCCTGGCCTGGCCTGGCCTGGCCTGGCCTGGCCTGGCCTGGCCTGGCCTGGCCTGGCCTGGCCTGGCCTGGCTGGCCTGGCCTGGCCTGGCCTGGCCTGGCCTGGCACAGCCTGGCCTGGCCTGGCCTGGCCTGGCCTGGCCTGGCCTGGCCTGGCCTGGCCTGGCCTGGCCTGGCCTGGCCTGGCCTGGCCTGGCCTGGCCTGGCCTGGCCTGGCCTGGCCTGGCCTGGCCTGGCCACCTGGCCTGGCCTGGCCTGGCCTGGCCTGGCCTGGCCTGGCCTGGCCTGGCCTGGCCTGGCCTGGCCTGGCCTGGCCTGGCCTGGCCTGGCCTGGCCTGGCCTGAGCCTGGCCTGGCCTGGCCTGGCCTGGCCTGGCCTGGCCTGGCCTGGCCTGGCCTGGCCTGGCCTGGCCTGGCCTGGCCTGGCCTGGCCTGGCCTGGCCTGGCCTGGCCCTGGCCTGGCCTGGCCTGGCCTGGCCTGGCCTGGCCTGGCCTGGCCTGGCCTGGCCTGGCCTGGCCTGGCCTGGCCTGGCCTGGCCTGGCCTGGCCTGGCCTGGCCTGGCCTGGCCTGGCCTGGCCTGGCCTGGCCTGGCCTGGCCTGGCCTGGCCTGGCCTGGCCTGGCCTGGCCTGGCCTGGCCTGGCCTGGCCTGGCCTGGCCTGGCCTGGCCTGGCCTGGCCTGGCCTGGCCTGGCCTGGCCTGGCCTGGCCTGGCCTGGCCTGGCCTGGCCTGGCCTGGCCTGGCCTGGCCTGGCCTGGCCTGGCCTGGCCTGGCCTGGCCTGGCCTGGCCTGGCCTGGCCTGGCCTGGCCTGGCCTGGCCTGGCCTGGCCTGGCCTGGCCTGGCCTGGCCTGGCCTGGCCTGGCCTGGCCTGGCCTGGCCTGGCCTGGCCTGGCCTGGCCTGGCCTGGCCTGGCCTGGCCTCTGGCCTGGCCTGGCCTGGCCTGGCCTGGCCTGGCCTGGCCTGGCCTGGCCTGGCCTGGCCTGGCCTGGCCTGGCCTGGCCTGGCCTGGCCTGGCCTGGCCTGGCCTGGCCTGGCCTGGCCTGGCCTGGCCTGGCCTGGCCTGGCCTGGCCTGGCCTGGCCTGGCCTGGCCTGGCCTGGCCTGGCCTGGCCTGGCCTGGCCTGGCCTGGCCTGGCCTGGCCTGGCCTGGCCTGGCCTGGCCCTGGCCTGGCCTGGCCTGGCCTGGCCTGGCCTGGCCTGGCCTGGCCTGGCCTGGCCTGGCCTGGCCTGGCCTGGCCTGGCCTGGCCTGGCCTGGCCTGGCCTGGCCTGGCCTGGCCTGGCCTGGCCTGGCCTGGCCTGGCCTGGCCTGGCCTGGCCTGGCCTGGCCTGGCCTGGCCTGGCTGGCCTGGCCTGGCCTGGCCTGGCCTGGCCTGGCCTGGCCTGGCCTGGCCTGGCCTGGCCTGGCCTGGCCTGGCCTGGCCTGGCCTGGCCTGGCCTGGCCTGGCCTGGCCTGGCCTGGCCTGGCCTGGCCTGGCCTGGCCTGGCCTGGCCTGGCCTGGCCTGGCCTGGCCTGGCCTGGCCTGGCCTGGCCTGGCCTGGCCTGGCCTGGCCTGGCCTGGCCTGGCCTGGCCTGGCCTGGCCTGGCCTGGCCTGGCCTGGCCTGGCCTGGCCTGGCCTGGCCTGGCCTGGCCTGGCCTGGCCTGGCCTGGCCTGGCCTGGCCTGGCCTGGCCTGGCCTGGCCTGGCCTGGCCTGGCCTGGCCTGGCCTGGCCTGGCCTGGCCTGGCCTGGCCTGGCCTGGCACAGCCTGGCCTGGCCTGGCCTGGCCTGGCCTGGCCTGGCCTGGCCTGGCCTGGCCTGGCCTGGCCTGGCCTGGCCTGGCCTGGCCTGGCACTGGCCTGGCACAACAGCCTGGCCTGGCCTGGCCTGGCACTAGCAGGCCTGGCCTGGCCTGGCACAGCCTGGCCTGGCCTGGCCTGGCCTGGCCTGGCCTGGCCTGGCCTGGCCTGGCCTGGCCTGGCCTGGCCTGGCTGGCTGGCCTGGCCTGGCCTGAGCAGCTGGCCTGGCCTGGCCTGGCCTGGCCTGGCCTGGCCTGGCCTGGCCTGGCCTGGCCTGGCCTGGCCTGGCCTGGCCTGGCCTGGCCTGGCCTGGCCTGGCCTGGCCTGGCCTGGCCTGGCCTGGCCTGGCCTGGCCTGGCCTGGCCTGGCCTGGCCTGGCCTGGCCTGGCCTGGCCTGGCCTGGCCTGGCCTGGCCTGGCCTGGCCTGGCCTGGCCTGGCCTGGCCTGGCCTGGCCTGGCCTGGCTGGCCTGGCCTGGCCTGGCCTGGCCTGGCCTGGCCTGGCCTGGCCTGGCCTGGCCTGGCCTGGCCTGGCCTGGCCTGGCCAGCCTGGCCTGGCCTGGCCTGGCCTGGCCTAGCCTAGCCTGGCCTGGCTGGCACAGCACAGCCTGGCCTGGCCTGGCCTGGCTGGCCTGGCCAGCCTGGCCTGGCCTGGCCTGGCCTGGCCTGGCCTGGCCTGGCCTGGCCTGGCCTGGCCTGGCCTGGCCTGGCCTGGCCTGGCCTGGCCTGGCCTGGCCTGGCCTGGCCTGGCCTGGCCTGGCCTGGCCTGGCCTGGCCTGGCCTGGCCTGGCCTGGCCTGGCCTGGCCTGGCCTGGCCTGGCCTGGCCTGGCCCTGGCCTGGCCTGGCCTGGCCTGCCTGGCCTGGCCTGGCCTGGCCTGGCCTGGCCTGGCCTGGCCTGGCCTGGCCTGGCCTGGCCTGGCCTGGCCTGGCCTGGCCTGGCCTGGCCTGGCCTGGCCTGGCCTGGCCTGGCCTGGCCTGGCCTGGCCTGGCCTGGCCTGGCCTGGCCTGGCCTGGCCTGGCCTGGCCTGGCCTGGCCTGGCCTGGCCTGGCCTGGCCTGGCCTGGCCTGGCCTGGCCTGGCCTGGCCTGGCCTGGCCTGGCCTGGCCTGGCCTGGCCTGGCCTGGCCTGGCCTGGCCTGGCCTGGCCTGGCCTGGCCTGGCCTGGCCTGGCCTGGCCTGGCCTGGCCTGGCCTGGCCTGGCCTGGCCTGGCCTGGCCTGGCCTGGCCTGGCCTGGCCTGGCCTGGCCTGGCCTGGCCTGGCCTGGCCTGGCCTGGCCTGGCCTGGCCTGGCCTGGCCTGGCCTGGCCTGGCCTGGCCTGGCCTGGCCTGGCCTGGCCTGGCCTGGCCTGGCCTGGCCTGGCCTGGCCTGGCCTGGCCTGGCCTGGCCTGGCCTGGCCTGGCCTGGCCTGGCCTGGCCTGGCCTGGCCTGGCCTGGCCTGGCCTGGCCTGGCCTGGCCTGGCCTGGCCTGGCCTGGCCTGGCCTGGCCTGGCCTGGCCTGGCCTGGCCTGGCCTGGCCTGGCCTGGCCTGGCCTGGCCTGGCCTGGCCTGGCCTGGCACAGCCTGGCACTGGCCTGGCCTGGCCTGGCCTGGCCTGGCCTGGCCTGGCCTGGCCTGGCCTGGCCTGGCCTGGCCTGGCCTGGCCTGGCCTGGCCTGGCCTGGCCTGGCCTGGCCTGGCCTGGCCTGGCCTGGCCTGGCCTGGCCTGGCCTGGCCTGGCCTGGCCTGGCCTGGCCTGGCCTGGCCTGGCCTGGCCTGGCCTGGCCTGGCCTGGCCTGGCCTGGCCTGGCCTGGCCTGGCCTGGCCTGGCCTGGCCTGGCCTGGCCTGGCCTGGCCTGGCCTGGCCTGGCCTGGCCTGGCCTGGCCTGGCCTGGCCTGGCCTGGCCTGGCCTGGCCTGGCCTGGCCTGGCCTGGCCTGGCCTGGCCCTGGCCTGGCCTGGCCTGGCCTGGCCTGGCCTGGCCTGGCCTGGCCTGGCCTGGCCTGGCCTGGCCTGGCCTGGCCTGGCCTGGCCTGGCCTGGCCTGGCCTGGCCTGGCCTGGCCTGGCCTGGCCTGGCCTGGCCTGGCCTGGCCTGGCCTGGCCTGGCCTGGCCTGGCCTGGCCTGGCCTGGCCTGGCCTGGCCTGGCCTGGCCTGGCCTGGCCTGGCCTGGCCTGGCCTGGCCTGGCCTGGCCTGGCCTGGCCTGGCCTGGCCTGGCCTGGCCTGGCCTGGCCTGGCCTGGCCTGGCCTGGCCTGGCCTGGCCTGGCCTGGCCTGGCCTGGCCTGGCCTGGCCTGGCCTGGCCTGGCCTGGCCTGGCCTGGCCTGGCCTGGCCTGGCGCCTGGCCTGGCCCTGGCCTGGCCTGGCCTGGCCTGGCCTGGCCTGGCCTGGCCTGCCTGGCCTGGCCTGGCCTGGCCTGGCCTGGCCTGGCCTGGCCTGGCCTGGCCTGGCCTGGCCTGGCCTGGCCTGGCCTGGCCTGGCCTGGCCTGGCCTGGCCTGGCCTGGCCTGGCCTGGCCTGGCCTGGCCTGGCCTGGCCTGGCCTGGCCTGGCCTGGCCTGGCCTGGCCTGGCCTGGCACAGCTGGCCTGGCCTGGCCTGGCCTGGCCTGGCCTGGCCTGGCCTGGCCTGGCCTGGCCTGGCCTGGCCTGGCCTGGCCTGGCCTGGCCTGGCCTGGCCTGGCCTGGCCTGGCCTGGCCTGGCCTGGCCTGGCCTGGCCTGGCCTGGCCTGGCCTGGCCTGGCCTGGCCTGGCCTGGCCTGGCCTGGCCTGGCCTGGCCTGGCCTGGCCTGGCCCTGGCCTGGCCTGGCCTGGCCTGGCCTGGCCCTGCACAGCCTGGCCTGGCCTGGCCTGGCCTGGCCTGGCCTGGCCTGGCCTGGCCTGGCCTGGCCTGGCCTGGCCTGGCCTGGCCTGGCCTGGCCTGGCCTGGCCTGGCCTGGCCTGGCCTGGCCTGGCCTGGCCTGGCCTGGCCTGGCCTGGCCTGGCCTGGCCTGGCCTGGCCTGGCCTGGCCTGGCCTGGCCTGGCCTGGCCTGGCCTGGCCTGGCCTGGCCTGGCCTGGCCTGGCCTGGCCTGGCACTGGCCTGGCCTGGCCTGGCCTGGCCTGGCCTGGCCTGGCCTGGCCTGGCCTGGCCTGGCCTGGCCTGGCCTGGCCTGGCACTGGCCTGGCCTGGCACAGCCTGGCCTGGCCTGGCCTGGCCTGGCCTGGCCTGGCCTGGCCTGGCCTGGCCTGGCCTGGCCTGGCCTGGCCTGGCCTGGCCTGGCCTGGCCTGGCCTGGCCTGGCCTGGCCTGGCCTGGCCTGGCCTGGCCTGGCCTGGCCTGGCCTGGCCTGGCCTGGCCTGGCCTGGCCTGGCCTGGCCTGGCCTGGCCTGGCCTGGCCTGGCCTGGCCTGGCCTGGCCTGGCCTGGCCTGGCCTGGCCTGGCCTGGCCTGGCCTGGCCTGGCCTGGCCTGGCCTGGCCTGGCCTGGCCTGGCCTGGCCTGGCCTGGCCTGGCCTGGCCTGGCCTGGCCTGGCCTGGCCTGGCCTGGCCTGGCCTGGCCTGGCACAGCCTGGCCTGGCCTGGCCTGGCCTGGCCTGGCCTGGCCTGGCCTGGCCTGGCCTGGCCTGGCCTGGCCTGGCCTGGCCTGGCCTGGCCTGGCCTGGCCTGGCCTGGCCTGGCCTGGCCTGGCCTGGCCTGGCCTGGCCTGGCCTGGCCTGGCCTGGCCTGGCCTGGCCTGGCCTGGCACAGCCTGGCCTGGCCTGGCCTGGCTGGCCTGGCCTGGCCTGGCACAGCCTGGCCTGGCCTGGCACAGCCTGGCCTGGCCTGGCCTGGCCTGCACAGCCTGGCCTGGCCTGGCCTGGCCTGGCCTGGCCTGGCACAGCACAGCACAACTGGCCTGGCCTGCACAGCACAGCACAGCCTGGCCTGGCCTGGCCTGGCCTGGCCTGGCCTGGCCTGGCCTGGCCTGGCCTGGCCTGGCCTGGCCTGGCCTGGCCTGGCCTGGCCTGGCCTGGCCTGGCCTGGCCTGGCCTGGCCTGGCCTGGCCTGGCACAGCCTGGCCTGGCCTGGCCTGGCCTGGCCTGGCCTGGCCTGGCCTGGCCTGGCCTGGCCTGGCCTGGCCTGGCCTGGCACAGCTGGCCTGGCCTGGCCTGGCCTGGCCTGGCCTGGCCTGGCCTGGCCTGGCCTGGCCTGGCCTGGCCTGGCCTGGCCTGGCCTGGCCTGGCCTGGCCTGGCCTGGCCTGGCCTGGCCCTGGCCTGGCCTGGCCTGGCCTGGCCTGGCCTGGCCTGGCCTGGCCTGGCCTGGCCTGGCCTGGCCTGGCCTGGCCTGGCCTGGCCTGGCCTGGCCTGGCCTGGCCTGGCCTGGCCTGGCCTGGCCTGGCCTGGCCTGGCCTGGCCTGGCCTGGCACAGCACAGCACAGCCTGGCACACAGCACTGGCCTGGCAGCCAGCCTGGCCTGGCACAGCACTGGCCTGGCCTGGCACAGCCTGGCCTGGCACAGCACAGCACAGCACAGCACAGCACAACTGGCACAGCACAGCACAGCACAACACAGCCTAGCACTGGCCTAGCCTGGCCTAGCCTAGCACTAAGCCTGGCCTAGCTAGCCTAGCTGGCCTAGCCTAGCCTAGCCTGGCAAGCCTAGCCTAGCCTAAGCCTGGCTGGCCTGGCCTGGCCTAGCCTGGCCTGGCCTAGCCTGGCCTAGCTGGCCTAGCCTGGCCTGGCCTGGCCTGGCCTGGCCTGGCCTGGCCTGGCCCTGGCCTGGCCTGGCCTGGCCTGGCCTGGCCTGGCCTGGCCTGGCCTGGCCTGGCCTGGCCTGGCCTGGCCTGGCCTGGCCTGGCCTGGCCTGGCCTGGCCTGGCCTGGCCTGGCCTGGCCTGGCCTGGCCTGGCCTGGCCTGGCCTGGCCTGGCCCTGGCCTGGCCTGGCCTGGCCTGGCCTGGCCTGGCCTGGCCTGGCCTGGCCTGGCCTGGCCTGGCCTGGCCTGGCCTGGCCTGGCCTGGCCTGGCCTGGCCTGGCCTGGCCTGGCCTGGCCTGGCCTGGCCTGGCCTGGCCTGGCTGGCCTGGCCTGGCCTGGCCTGGCCTGGCCTGGCCTGGCCTGGCCTGGCCTGGCCTGGCCTGGCCTGGCCTGGCCTGGCACAGCCTGGCCTGGCCTGGCCTGGCCTGGCCTGGCACTGGCACAGCACAGCCCCTGGCCTGCCTGGCACAGCCTGGCCTGGCCTGGCCTGGCCTGGCCTGGCCTGGCTGGCCTGGCCTGGCTGGCTGGCCTGGCCTGGCCTGGCCTGGCCTGGCCTGGCCTGGCCTGGCCTGGCCTGGCCTGGCCTGGCCTGGCCTGGCCTGGCCTAGCCTGGCCTGGCCTGGCCTGGCCTGGCCTGGCCTGGCCTGGCCTGGCCTGGCCTGGCCTGGCCTGGCCTGGCCTGGCCTGGCCTGGCCTGGCCTGGCCTGGCCTGGCCTGGCCTGGCCTGGCCTGGCCTGGCCTGGCCTGGCCTGGCCTGGCCTGGCCTGGCCTGGCCTGGCCTGGCCCTGGCCTGGCCTGGCCTGGCCTGGCCTGGCCTGGCCTGGCCTGGCCTGGCCTGGCCTGGCACAGCCTGGCCTGGCCTGGCCTGGCCTGGCCTGGCCTGGCCTGGCCTGGCCTGGCCTGGCCTGGCCTGGCCTGGCCTGGCCTGGCCTGGCCTGGCCTGGCCTGGCCTGGCCTGGCACTGGCCCTGGCCTGGCCTGGCCTGGCCTGGCCTGGCCTGGCCTGGCCTGGCCTGGCCTGGCCTGGCCTGGCCTGGCCTGGCCTGGCCTGGCCTGGCCTGGCCTGGCCTGGCCTGGCCTGGCACCTGGCCTGGCCTGGCCTGGCCTGGCCTGGCCTGGCCTGGCCTGGCCTGGCCTGGCCTGGCCTGGCCTGGCCTGGCCTGGCCTGGCCTGGCCTGGCCTGGCACAGCACAGCCTGGCCTGGCACAGCCTGGCCTGGCCTGGCCTGGCACAGCCTGGCACAGCCTGGCCTGGCCTGGCCTGGCCTGGCCTGGCCTGGCCTGGCCTGGCCTGGCCTGGCCTGGCACTGGCCTGGCCTGGCCTGGCCTGGCCTGGCCTGGCCTGGCCTGGCCTGGCCTGGCCTGGCCTGGCCTGGCACTGGCCTGGCCTGCCTGCACTGGCCTGGCCTGGCCTGGCCTGGCCTGGCCTGGCCTGGCCTGGCCTGGCCTGGCCTGGCCTGGCCTGGCCTGGCCTGGCCTGGCCTGGCCTGGCCCTGGCCTGGCCTGGCCACAGCTGGCCTGGCCTGGCCTGGCCTGGCCTGGCCTGGCACAGCTGGCCTGGCCTGGCCTGGCCTGGCCTGGCCTGGCCTGGCCTGGCCTGGCCTGGCCTGGCCTGGCCTGGCCTGGCCTGGCCTGGCCTGGCCTGGCCTGGCCTGGCCTGGCCTGGCCTGGCCTGGCCTGGCCTGGCCTGGCCTGGCCTGGCCTGGCCTGGCCTGGCCTGGCCTGGCCTGGCCTGGCCTGGCCTGGCCTGGCCTGGCCTGGCCTGGCCTGGCCTGGCCTGGCCTGGCCTGGCCTGGCCTGGCCTGGCCTGGCCTGGCCTGGCCTGGCCTGGCTAGGCCTGGCCTGGCCTGGCCTGGCCTGGCCTGGCCTGGCCTGGCCTGGCCTGGCCTGGCCTGGCCTGGCCTGGCACAGCCTGGCCTGGCCTGGCCTGGCCTGGCCTGGCCTGGCCTGGCCTGGCCTGGCCTGGCCTGGCCTGGCCTGGCACCTGGCCTGGCCTGGCCTGGCCTAGCCTGGCCTGGCCTGGCCTGGCCTGGCCTGGCCTGGCCTGGCCTGGCCTGGCCTGGCCTGGCCTGGCCTGGCCTGGCCTGGCCTGGCCTGGCCTACAGCCTGGCCTGGCCTGGCCTGGCCTGGCCTGGCCTGGCACTGGCCTGGCCTGGCCTGGCCTGGCCTGGCCTGGCCTGGCCTGGCCTGGCCTGGCCTGGCCTGGCCTGGCCCTGGCACAGCCTGGCCTGGCCTGGCCTGGCTGGCCTGGCCTGGCCTGGCCTGGCCTGGCCTGGCCTGGCCTGGCCAGCCTGGCCTGGCCTGGCCTGGCCTGGCCTGGCCTGGCCTGGCCTGGCCTGGCCTGGCCTGGCCTGGCCTGGCCTGGCCTGGCCTGGCCTAGCCTGGCCTGGCCTGGCCTGGCCTGGCCCTGGCCTGGCCTGGCCTGGCCTGGCCTGGCCTGGCCTGGCCTGGCCTGGCCTGGCCTGGCCTGGCCTGGCCTGGCCTGGCCTGGCCTGGCCTGGCCTGGCCTGGCCTGGCCTGGCCTACCTGGCCTGGCCTGGCCTGGCCTGGCCTGGCCTGGCCTGGCCTGGCCTGGCCTGGCCTGGCCTGGCCTGGCCTGGCCTGGCCTGGCACAGCCTGGCCTGGCCTGGCCTGGCCTGGCCTGGCCTGGCCTGGCCTGGCCTGGCCTGGCCTGGCCTGGCCTGGCCTAGCCTGGCCTGGCCTGGCCTGGCCTGGCCTGGCCTGGCCTGGCCTGGCTGGCCTGGCCTAGCCTGGCCTGGCCTGGCCTGGCCTGGCCTGGCCTGGCCTGGCCTGGCCACAGCCTGGCCTGGCCCTGGCCTGGCTGGCCTGGCCTGGCCTGGCCTGGCCTGGCCTGGCACCTGGCCTGGCCTGGCCTGGCCTGGCTGGCCTGGCCTGGCCTGGCCTGGCCTGGCTGGCCTGGCCTGGCCTGGCCTGGCCTGGCCTGGCCTGGCCTGGCCTGGCCTGGCCTGGCCTGGCACAGCCTGGCTGGCCTGGCCTGGCCTGGCCCTGACAGCTGGCCTGGCTGGCCTGGCCACAGCCTGGCCTGGCCTGGCCTGGCCTGGCCTGGCCTGGCCTGGCCTGGCCTGGCACAGCTGGCCTGGCCTGGCCTGGCTGGCCCTGGCCTGGCCCTGGCCTAACTGGCCTGGCCTGGCCTGGCCTGGCCTGGCCTGGCTTTGGCCTGGCCTGGCCTAGGACCTGGCCTGGCCTGGCACAGCCTAACTGGCCCAGCCCTGGCCCTGGCCTGGCCTGGCCTAACTGCCCAGCCTGGCCTGGCCTTGGCCTGGCCTAGCCTGGCCCAACCTGGCCTGGCCTGGCTAGCCCTGGCCTGGCTTCTTTGGCCTAGCCCAGCCTGCCTAACCCTGAGACCTAACCTGGCCTAGCTTTAACAGCCTAACTAGCCCCAACCTAGCCTCTAACCTAACCCCTAACCCCTATGAATCAACCTACACCTAGCCTAACCCTAACCTGACCCCAGCCTACCTGACCTAACCCTAACCTACAGGCTGATCCCCAACCTACACATAGAACCTATAGTCCCAATCTGCTATAGGGACCTAACCTTAAGTCCCAGCCCTATACCCTGCCCCCAACCTCTAGCTCTCTAACCCCAACCCCTATACCTGATCCCAACCTGCACCTAGGGACCTAACCTTAAGCCCCTAGCCCCAGCCCTATACCTGGACCCACAACCTCTCCTCCTAACCCCAACCCTATACCCTGATCCCAACCTACCGTAGGGACCTAACCTTAAGCCCCAGCCCTATACCCTGACCCCAACCTTAACCTCTGGCTCCTAACCCCAACCCTATACCTGACCCCAACCTTACACTTCACACCTCCCCACTGATGACCGAACTCGAGGTTGCCCTAGGCCTGGCTCAGCCCCAACCTATGACTGAGGAAGCTTGCTTCCTGGATGGCTGGCTTCTTCGGAGGGGTCGAATGGCGTGGGGAAGGACCGTGCATAACGAGGCGCACCGGTGTACACTGGGGACCCTGGCTCTTAGGGAAGCCGGAGGGCTAGCCTAACATCTTACCTAACCTCTAGCCCCTAACCCAAACCTCGGCCCAGGCCCCATTCCCGTGGCCTTTGCCTGCCCTCTGCTGGATAACCTAGAGGAGCACACCCCATTATCCCCTTCTCTTAACCCAAATGCACTTCACTTCTCATCAATGACCAAACTTGAAATTGCCCAAAGCCTGACTCAACCCCCAACCTATGGCTGAGGGTCAACTTGCTTCGTGGATGGCTGGTTCCTGGGGGGGGGGGGGGGGGGGTCTGAATGGCGTGGGGGAAGGACCGTGCACAACGGGGCGCACTGGTGCACACTGGGGACCCTGACTCTTGGGGAAGCCGAGGGGCTAGCCTAAGATCTCATCCGAACCAGCCTGAGCCTCCCTTTCGCCAGTTCGGACGCCCCGGTCACTAGCCATCTGGTCCCCTTCCAACCATACAAATTCTCCCACACCAGAGAGACGGAGGACAATATCGATAAAATCCCTAACCATGCCACCTCGTTAGAACATCACGATTAAAAGATAAAACGTGTTGATTCTCTTTGAAAACAGGTTTCTTTCCCAAAACCCCTCCCCCCAAAAAACCTTTCTAAAAGCGGGTGGTGGAGGAGGGTGCCCACATTCAGTCACCCATCGCCGATGACCTCAAGCACCGCCTCGCAGCAACATCAAGCTAAGTAGCTCTCAAAACACCTTTAAAGTGTTATTTAACTTTTCCATATCACCACCTTTGCGATTAATCGTTTATTCTACCATCTCCACTTTTCGTATTCGTTTGAAAGTGCAAGCCAGCCGCCTGAAGGTGCGCATTGCACCAGCTTGTCGCCACGAAAGGCTTGCGTTATTTGTGCACAATATTCACTCATTATCTTTATAAAAATATATAAAGTGTTCTAATGCCCCACGGGAACTATTTTAAAGCGGAAGGACCTATTCTCCTTCGCCATACGCCGCCGCTTCCTACGGCTCGGCCGAGGCATCGCATAACACAGAGCAAGCCATGGTTGCTCGAATTCTGTCCTCGCCGCCAAAACCAGGGCGGCAGAAGCGAATTCTTGCAAGCGATACAACCGTTTGAAGCCGGTATGAGCCAAAAGGCGGCGGCGTGGTCGCTACCGCCGCGTTAATGCGAAGTATCAAACAATGAGACACGGCGCCAAAATCTCCGCCCGCGCCGCTTCGCCCGCAGCTTCGGCCGTAACCGCTGCGGAGTGATCTTCACGTGAAACGATACCGTGAGCGCTCTGAATTCTACCCTCGCCACCTGTCGGGTTCTAAATCAACACGCACACACTCATTAGGAAGGAGACACAGAGAGTCAAGTTCATTCTCATGAGGAGAGCAGTCGGATTCATAGCCAATTACAAGTCTCCTAGCTGCTCTGGCTTGAAACCTGACCGAGAACCTCTTTTATTCCTTCAGGGTGATTTCTAGTTACACATGTCATATTGATTTCCTAAAGGCAAGGGGTGCATGTGAAGCAGCATCATGACCATCATTGTTCTATGCTTATCTACTTTGTCTAGTTTAGAATGTTCATTTCAGCTCTCTATCCAGCTGCAGTTAGGGAGTCATCCTGTTGTGTGAGAACTTCAAGGTCGTGTCCACTCGGCTGCCTCCCATGGAGATGTTTCTGCAAAATACCTCAACGAGCAGTTTCCAACATTTATACTTGGAGTAACAAAACAGGTTAAAGCTCTGGTTATTCATACAATTATTCCAACATTTCCCTCCCGTTTATCACAGCTCAAAAGATATCACTTACTCACTCCAAACAGATTTTAGATTAATAAATTCATTAATTTCATTCAGAACTGTTTACATTCAGACAGTAATGTCATCTTTCTTAGTAGCATTCAGGATCTTAAAACCCAGGTCAGTGACGATGAGTCGATTCAGCATGGAACACAACAACAACCACAGAGTGTAAAAAAAAGCTGCAAAAACTACAGATTTTAATACAGATGATACAAGGGTACTATATTTTCTGAACACACTGAACCATGAGTCCCACATGGATGTATCTACCCCCGAACGTTCTTTCATCTTTTTATTAAGAGATTTTAGGCCTTCTATTGCTAGTGTTAGACTTCCATCTGATGCAGTGTTGTTTGGAATAAAAGTACAACATTGTTCCCTGAACACTGCGCATACACCTTTTCCTGCTAGTAAGGTCTCGTGCTGTGGATTTTGGAAAGCCATCAGTGAAGTTGCTGCTAATTGACTATATACTGCTTTAAAATCTGAATGCAGCCGTGAGGGAGGGGCACAAACCGGTGTCTCTCCCTCACGCCGGTCCCAAGCCCGGATAAATGCAGAGGGTTGCGTCAGGAAGGGCATCCGGCGTAAAACAAATGCCAAATAAACTACGCGAATCACAAGAAAGAATCACATACCGGATCGGTCGAGGCCCGGGTTAACAACGACCGCCATCAGTGCCGTCAACCAACAGGGTGCTGATGGAAATTGGACTACTGTTGGTCGAAGACGTCGAAGAAGGAGAGGCGGGAGGCGTGTCCGTAGGCAGAGAGAGAAGAGGAAAGGCACGAGTCTAGGACTGAAAGTAGGGACTTTGAACGTTGGAACTATGGCAGGAAAAGGTAGAGAGCTGGCTGACATGATGCAGAGGAAGAAGGTGGACATACTGTGTGTTCAGGAGACCAGGTGGAAAGGTCGCAAGGCTAGAAGCATGGTTTAAGCCATTTTATCACAGTGTGGATGGGAAGAGAAATGGAGTAGGAGTCATCTTGAAGGAGGAGTTTGCCAGGAATGTTATAGAAGTGAAAAGAGTGCCAGACAGAGTGATGAGTCTCAAGTTAGAAATTGAAGGCGTGATGTTCAATGTTGTCAGTGCTTATGCCCCACAGGCAGGATGTGAGCTAGAAGAGAAGGAGAGTTTCTGGAGTGAGTTAGATGAAGTGATGCAGAGTACCCCCAGAGGTGAAAGAGTGGTCATTGGTGCAGACTTCAATGGACATGTTGGTGCAGGCAACAGAAGGGACAAGGAAGTGATGGGCAGGTTTGGTATCCAGGACAGGAACGCAGAAGGACAGATGTTGGTAGATTTTGCAAAAAGGATGGAAATGGCTGTGGTGAATACTTTCTTCCAGAAGAGAGAGGAGCTTAGGGTGACTTATAAAAGCGGAGGTAGGAGCACACAGGTAGACTACATCTTGTGCAGGCGATGTAATTTAAAGGAAGTCAGTGACTGCAAAGTAGTAGCGGGTGAGAGTGTTGCCAAACAGCATAGGATGGTGGTGTGCAGGATGATGCTGATGGTGAGGAAGGTGAAGAAGGCAAAGGCAGAGCAGAAGACAAAGTGGTGGAAGTTGAAAAAGGAAGAGTGTCGGGTTGTGTTCAAGGAGGGGTTGAAACAGGCTTTGGGTGGTCAGGAAGTGCTTCCAGATGACTGGACAACTACAGCTAATGTGATCAGGGAGACAGGTAGGAGAATACTTGGTGTGTCATCTGGAAGGAAAGTAGATAAGGAGACTTGGTGGTGGAATGAGGAAGTGCAGGAGTGTGTACAAAGGAAGAGATTAGCCAAGAAGAAGTGGGACATTGAGAAAACCGAAGAGAGTAAACAGGAGTACAGGGAGACACAGCGTAAGGCAAAGGTAGCAGTGTCAAAGGCCAAACAGAGCACGTTTGATGACTTGTATGCTCGGTTGGAAAGTAAGGAGGGAGAAAATGATTTATACAGGTTGGCACAGCAGAGAAATAGATGGGAAGGACGTGCAGCAAGTTAGATTGATAAAGGACAGAGAGGAAAATGTATTGACTGATGACAGAAGTGTGCTGGGAAAATGGAAAGAGTACTTTGAAGAGCTTATGAATGAGGAAAATGAGAGAGAAAAAAAAAAAAAAAAAAAAAGTAGAAGAGGTGACTGTTGAGGACCAGGAAGTAGCAAAGATTAGTAAGGGTGAAGTGAGGAGGGCATTGAAGAGGATGAAGAATGGAAAGGCAGTTGGTCCTGATGACATACCGGTGGAGGTATGGAAGTGTCTAGGAGAGGTAGCAGTAGATTTTCTGACAAGAACATTTAACAAGGTCTTAGAGAGTGAGAGGATGCCAGAGGAATGGAGGAGAAGTGTGCTGGTGCCCATTTTTAAGAACAAGGGAGACGTGCAGAGTTGTGGCAACTACAGAGGGATAAAGTTGATGAGCCATACGATGAAGTTATGGGAAAGAATAGTGGAAGCTAGACTAAGGGCAGAGGTCAGCATTTGTGAACAACAGTTTGGTTTCATGCCAAGAAAGAGCACCACAGATGCAGTGTTTGCCTTGAAGATGTTAATGGAGAAGTACAGAAAAGGTCAGAGGGAGCTGCATTGTGCCTTTGTGGATCTGGAGAAAGCATATGACAGGGTGCCGAGAGAAGAACTGTGGTATCGCATGAGGAAGTCTGGAGTGGCAGAGAAGTACGTTAGAGTGGTGCAGGACATGTATGAGAGATGTAAGACAGTGGTGAGGTGTGCTGTCGGTGTGACACAAGAGTTCAAGGTGGAGGTGGGACTGCATCAAGGGTCAGCTCTCAGCCCCTTCTTGTTTGCTATGGTGATGGACAGGCTGACAGACGAGGTTAGACAAGATTCCCCATGGACTATGATGTTTTGCAGATGACATTTTGATCTGTAGTGAGAGCAGAGAACAAGTGCAGGAAAATCTAGAGAGGTGGAGGTATGCCCTGGAAAGGAGGGGAATGAAGATTAGCCTCAGTAAGACAGAATACATGTGCATTAATGACAAGGACCAAAGAGGAACGGTGAGATTACGGGGAGCAGAGATAAGGAAGGTGGAGGATTTCAAGTACTTAGGCTCAACAATCCAGAGCAATGGAGAGTGTGGAAAAGAGGTGAAGAAGCGTGTGCAGGCAGGTTGGAATGGTTGGAGAAAAGTGTCCGATCAGCAAGAATGAAAGGAAAAGTGAACAAGACAGTGGTGACGCCAACAATGTTGTATGGGTTAGAGACAGTGGCCCTGGGGAAAAGACAGGAGGCAGAGTTGGAGGTAGCAGAGATGAAAATGTTGAGGTTCTCTTTGGGAGTAACGAGGATAGATAGGATCAGGAATGAGCACATCAGAGGGACAGCACATGTAAGACGTTTTGGAGACAAAGTCAGAGAGGCTAGATTGAGATGGTTTAGACATGTACAGAGAAGGGATAGGGAGTATATTGGTAATAGGATGCTGAGGCTGGAACTACCAGGCAAAAGGCCTAGAGGAAGACCAAAGAGACGATTCATCGATGCGGTGAAGGAGGACATGAAGGTCGTTGGTGTAAGAGAAGATGCAAAGGATAGGGTGAGATGGAGGCAGATGATTCGCTGTGGCGACCCCTGAAGGGAAAAGCCTGCTTTAAAATCTGTCTGTTCAATTGTCTAGGTTTTTTTTTTTTTTTTTTAAACATTATAGTGGATGTAATTTATTCTAGCCGCATTTTTATCAATAGTACACCACCAACAGATGGTAGATTTGAACACAGCTGCTACTTGATCTACCAGTTTATATTCATCAGGAACCCCTTGTGGAACTACTCCTATAGCATCTATATAAAAGTGGGGTTACGTGAACCCTGCCACGTGATCGCAATTATAATGATTTTTTCCAGGCACCTGGTAATACACTATTTACTCCGTTTAATAGTGTTCTTCTGTTTTAGGGTATATCGATACAGGAAACAACAAGGTGACGATAGCACATACACCAGTTTTATTATGTGGCAACCAAACAGCCTACAGTCTCCACACCACCACCGTGTCACTTCCTGATAAAGGGTTAAAACCAATATTCGTTGTATTCATGCTAGTGCACCATTCAGTGGCGTTTAAATTTTCTAGTATCTGACCTGTGCCAGTCATGGTGATGCATGAAAAATTCCCTCTAGCTACTACTTTAGAAAATTTTATTTTTCTCTCTGGTCCTGTGAGAGGATATACACTATACCATGTCATGCAGCTATTAGTCGGAACTGTATTATCTATCAAGTCTATTAGGCAATGCGGAGTTATTTCTGCTGGAATTATTCGTATTGTACAGGCAGTTATATTTTTCTTGGTATCCTCAACTTTGATGAGAAAGGTCGAGGTTGTCCGAGGCGTAAATTGCAACATTTCTCCCCATTGGCTTGTGGCTGTATCTGAATAGCTTTTCCAGTCATACAGCAGATTATTATGATTCTCAAATCCATTTGATCTCTTTCCCGTAGGGTTTTCCTTCTACGCCGTTCTTCTTGGTCACCTCAGCGTCAGTGACCACTAAGAGACTAGAGGCTGGTCGGTTTCTTCACTGGCTTTCGTGTCTACCCAGTCCTATTGATCCGAGTCCACACTATTACCAGGCTCAGCCTCGGTTGGCCCTTCCGCTTTGATGACGCTTTTACAGTGTGTTAGACGAATCCACATTCCTCTTTCAGCTATTTTGATCGCAGTCGGGGTGGTCAGGAGTACTTGGTATGTGCCTTCCCACTTGGCTGAATGCTAGCACTGTTTTTATGCTTCCGATTAGGCATCGTGTTTTGTGCAGATTAGACATGCTCTACAAAATTTTTCGCTCATAGATTGAAGCCATAGGCAGTACATCTCTGATCTACCCGTCTCACCGTCCCTCCTGTTGAGACATGGGTTTTTCCGTGGCTCAATAATGTTGCCCATCTTAAATAGGTTCTTTGGTAAGATCGGTTTGTTATCGGGACAGGTATAGAGTCCGTTTATGATCTGTGCTCCTTCGTTTATCCAGGATGCGTCATCACTTTCTGGGCTTTGTTCCTGCATATCCTGTAAAACATCTCTGGTGACTTCAGGTCATCCGACATCGTTTCAGTGTTGTTGACTTGCCGATTTCCTGTTCGTACACGAGTCGATACAGCGGATGTGTTATTTCTGCATAATTCGGTATCCATGCTCTGCAGTAATTCGTCAGTCCTAGAACGGACTTCATTTGTTCGTCACCGGCTTTGGTACTTGCAATACTGCTGCTTTTCCGTCAGCCACAATGGTTCTACCTCCTGCACTCAGATTATGCCCCAAGTATGACCGTTAGAAACCACAAATCTGTAAACTCGTTACCGACCTTGTGCCCTTCAGCTGACAGATGTCCGAGGAGTGCTATGGTATCTTTTCTGCAGGTTTCTTCATCTGGCGAGGCCAGAACTGACTATTCTTATCGAGATGCGCCGAGAAAAATGCATTGCCGATATCCACCACAGTAAAGCGAGTTGCATCTGGTCTTAGGCTGTTTAAAAGGGATCTGCCACACACGGGGCTCTCTGGATTACTGCATCATCGACAGCTTGTAAATCTTGTACCATTCTCCACCAATACTCCTGCTTTCAGCATCATTTCAATTACAGGCTCGATTCCTTCTTTGGCATCTGGTTTAAGGGGATACCGTTTGATACGGGGACAATAGTCAGTTTTTTGGCCGTATCTGGACCGAGTTCACACCTTTTATCAGCCCTCATCTGCGGGTCCTTTAGACCACAATTCTTCTGGGACCTCACCAAGTGCTTCATTTTCCTCTTGTGTTCGAACATTTTGTCAGCTGTATCTTTTCTGTAGGTGGACGCCCATATTTACTTGGGTCGTCCATTGGATTGTCTTTTTCCAGAGTCCCGTTCTTACACCGTACCACAAATTCGGTTGTGTTTCTTTCCGGTCCTCAGCACCTTCTCCTGCTTTTACCAGGTTTCCTCCAGCTCATGGTACCGTGTTTATACAGGGACACGCGAGGGTGTCCGTCGTCTTCGTAATGACGCCGGTTTTTTTAGGCAGAATTGCTGCCATTTCATCACCGTACACATAGGTGAGTGTTATTCCGGTCGGTGTGACTTTTTGCAATGCCCATTCATATTCTGGGTAGAGATCCGGACAAGGTCGGAACCACGTTGTCGTCATGTGTCGATCATTTGGATTCATGGCTTCGGTTCCTGGAACGGTCAATGACTTCCCTATTCTCGTTAGGGCATCTCCTGTTGCACAGGGTTGTTTATTTGCAATATCAAGGGTGTAATAATAAAACGGTTCTCCATGTCCTTGTAGGACCATCAGGCCTTTTTCCTCCAGTTCTTTTCTTTAACAGCACAAGTCATTGTGTGGCTGATGGGATCAGCCCTATTGCAGCATTCCATCTCTGCCTAATAAATTTACTGGACATTCAGGCATATACAATGTCGGCATATGGTAGATTGATCCTTCTGGATCTCCGATTCACACCGGCTCGGAGATGTGCACAGTAAAGTACGAGACGAGACCGTGGTGGTCAGTCTCGTCACCGTTTCTTAGTCCTGGTATTGGCTCATTGCAGGTGGTTCTACATGCACCCGTGTCACATAGAAAGGTCACTTCTTTCCCATCCACTATTAGTCTTATTTCCGGTCGGCAAATATCCAGTGCCGGCATTTCTTCTAAATTTAGATCAACTTCTTTTTGGGCTGAATCCTTTGTCTGTGTGGCAGGTTCAATTCGACCTGAAGAGGTACTACTTTTACATGATGCATCTAGTCATGCTGAACTCTGGTTTTGTTTCCGTTCTGGACAATCTCTGCTGTAATGTCCTTTCTTGCCACATGCCCAGCATTCATCCCCTCCAGGTTTTTAAAACTCCTCTTCCTCGCCCTCTCGTCCCCTGAAAATATACTTCAGGGTCATCAGTCCATAAAGAAGGTTTCTACTCTTTTTGGTTACTTTATCTGCATGCATTGCCTGATCGGCATCATCCTCCAGCTGCATTACTCTCTTGTGCTGCACCATGCAGACCATTTTTCAGGTGTATTGCAAATGTTTGGCCCCCTGTTGGCCCGTCATCCACTTGTAATCGGAATGCCTCTTCCACAACTTGTCTCGTCATCCTCTTTTCTATGGTCCAGTACTTCGTGTTCTCCAATATCTTCATTTTTCTCCTTAGTTTTCTCTTTGTCGTTCCCCCCCCCATCTTTTTCACTTGCTTTTTCTCTCTCTTGTTTGTTTCTTCTCCCTTTACTTGCTTTTTCTCCTTCCTGCCTTTTATTTGCCATTTTAATCCATGCCTCTCATTTTTTTTCTTTATTTTTACAGTTCCGCCTAATAGCTCCCTGTAATTCTATTAATCTTGTTACATTTAACTGTCCGTTGAACCCATACATCTAAATATTTATTTCTATCAGGTGCCTGTTTTTCTACCGCTTTCCGATCTCCACATTTTAAATTTATCTCTAGGCCTACTGTTTTTAACCCCCATTTTAACCCAATTTGGACCAGTGGTTTGTTGCACCTAGGGTGTCCTAACACTGGTTTATCTTTTCCTATGGGACAACGATTAATTATTTCTGTGGTAACCCTCAAGCTTCTACCTTTTCAGGTAGAGGGTTCTTGCCTCTGCATCCACAAAAACGCGTATTGATCCCACAGTTGTTTATATGAGGAGGTTAATCAAGGATTACGTCCTCCATTCACACACATTCATTCCTCCACGGCCGTTCAGTTTATAGACAGGGGAGTCCGCCCTCCCTTTTTTTTTTTATATTTTATTTATTTTTTACGCGGAATTTAACGGTCTCTCCGCAACCTCGTGTTGCTTTTATTTACCTGCCATCGTCTAGAATACCCAGGGTTTTGTTTATAGACAGGGGAGTCCGTCCCTCCCTTCTTTCCCTAATAAACCGAGCTCATTCACTTTTTTGTTTTTTTCCACGGAATTTAACCGTCTCTTGACTTTTTAAACCTTGGTTCCCGAGTTCATTCACTTCTGTTTTTAAAAGAAATTAACTCACCCCGTGCCTCCTCCTCGGCTTGCCGTCGATCCTTGGATCCCTGCGGACGGGTGGATCCTCCCGGTCCCAAATAGAGTCTGATGTCAACTCACTCTCGAGTTGCCTTGGCCAAGGATTTCACCTGTGTCCACCGCATCAGCAGGAATCGTCGGGTATGTTGGCATCCGGCTCGAAGGACCAAGTTAATGTCAGGTTCTAAATCAACACGCACACACTCATTAGGAAGGAGACACAGAGAGTCAAGTTCATTCTCATATGAGGAGAGCAGTCGGATTCATAGCCAATTACAAGTCTCCTAGCTGCTCTGGCTTGAAACCTGACCGAGAACCTCTTATTCCTTCAGGGTGATTTCTAGTTACACATGTCATATTGATTTCCTAAAGGCGAGGGGTTTATGTGAAGCAGCATCATG
Organism: Plotosus lineatus; assembly: GCA_024760905.1. Classification (NCBI taxonomy): domain Eukaryota; kingdom Metazoa; phylum Chordata; class Actinopteri; order Siluriformes; family Plotosidae; genus Plotosus; species Plotosus lineatus. Next base: position 28,295 of record CM045748.1, read on the forward strand.
ACCTTCATCATTGTTCTATGCTTATCTACTTTGTCTAGTTTAGAATGTTCATTTCAGCTCTCTATCCAGCTGCAGTTAGGGAGTCATCCTGTTGTTGTGTGAGAACTTCAAGGTCGTGTCCACTCGGCTGCCTCCCATGGAGATGTTTCTGCAAAATACCTCAACGAGCAGTTTCCAACATTTATACTTGGAGTAACAAAACAGGTTAAAGCTCTGGTAATTCATACAATTATTCCAACACCACCCAAACCACGGCGGCGGGGTTGATTTCACACACGCGCAACCGTATTAAAGCCCCGTACATCCCAGAAAAGCGCGCACGTGACCGTAATGGCGATCTGAATGCCAGAGCATTAGATCGTGCGACACGAGGCGCAAAAGCTCCTCCGCCGCACCGCCTCGACGGAGGCACGCGGAAGGATACTCGCACTGAAAAGAGCCACAGCCACTCTAGATCCGATCCCCGCGACCAAAACCGTGACGGTGCTGGATATTTTCTGCAGACATATAACCGTTTCGAGCCCCTTTATAGCCTGGAAGAGCACACGCGTGACCGTACTTGTGATCCTAAGCCCGGGACACTAGATAGCACAAAGCGGCGTGCACGTAGGGAAACCCCCACCCGTGTCCGGAACGACACGTCCGTTCCCTCTCATGTCCGCGGCCAAACTCTTCCCCCCCGACGCGCAGCCCCTACCGGCCATTCATAATGACCCAAACAGAGGACAACACACTAGCACTTCGCGACAAACAACAATAACCAGTCTATCGAAAACACACAAAGCCTCCATCCGGAACTCAAAACATTAGCTAAAAATATGTACAACTTCATCAGAACGGTCCACCATCTACAAAACGTGGGGTACCCGAACGATATGCCACCGACTATCAATAAAATTCACGAACTATTGACCACCTCGATTAATCCAGCCCTTCCGAACCCGAGAACAACCCTCCTGATTGAGGGCAGTGCCACTCAGTGGGCATACACCACACACCTCATCCTGAGAGATCACCGAGAGTGTGAGTCGGGACCTCTCGGACACCATCAGGTCGCAGATCCCAAACGAATGGGCCGCTCTCTTCGACAGCGCCCGGTAGGTGGGCGGGTAAAACCTTAGGAAATAGGCTGACAGACCACATTAGACATGACCAGAGCAATACTGGTGCCTCTGGTGCAAGACGCACACGGCCCTAACGCGCAGGGCTCGTGTGGGGTAGCGCCGACCGAGTCGGACACGACGGAGGATTTTCCTCCCCTGAGGGCCCCCCCACGGAAAGGCCGACCCCCTTGCCCCGACGAGCCCCCCGCAGGGGCCCCAGGCAACCCAATAGCGACAACCCTCTGCCCACAGGAGAAGGACACCCAAATCCATGCAAACACACATAGGCTGACCCCTCGAGTGTCGATGCGGTCCACCGATGGGCACAACCAAAACACCCGAAAACCCGAGGTATCCACCGAATGGATGCCACTCGGATCGATAACCAGACAAGCGACAAAAACATAATGACAGAACAAAATATTCAAAAAAAAAAAAAAAAAAAAAAAAAAATCACCCACACAGTGCGGGTGCATGACCCTTACCAAACAGACACCCTGAGGGAGATAACTGAACAGCAGGGAGACAACTGAACATACATCAACACCCCCCTTAGACAGCAAATTCCCCGAATGTCCGGTCCCCCCAGGGCTACCCGTAACAACCGATGACACAGACTACTCCGGGCACACCCTTTCAGCCAAACAGACATGAGCGAACCCTAAGAAAAATAAACAGTAACACACAAGAAATTAATATTGGGGACTCAAACTTGGGCAAAATCCAGAGATACGTCGACCAGGAACTCCAAATAGAATCGTACCCGGGTGCTACATTTAGACATGCGGCCACCCTCTTAGATAAGATCCAACCTAGTACACAGGTGTAAACGGTGATTATGGCTTTCGGAATCAACCACAGATCACGGTCACCGAGAAAAACATTCATCAAGCAATTTCAAATGGCATTCAGAAAGGCCAAGAGTAAATTCCCGATGGCGGAGATCTGAATCCCCCTACTAAATTATTCCAGGAAACTGACACCGGTAGAAGGAATCAATTTGGAGGCCATGAACAAAAGTATTCAAAAAATAAACAACCACATTCCGCCATTACCACAAATACAATTTAATACGACCTCCGAGAACGTCCACTGGACCCGAGACGGCGAAATCCATCCTAAATCATTGGCTGGGATTTTTAAACTGGTAGGCCCGAAATGCCCAAATCTCGGGAACGGGCCCCGTAACATCAATCTGTCTCGATCCTTTAGATTGTCCAAAGACAAAGAGACCCTCTTGAACAGAGGCCTCAAATTCATCCCTTCACTCAACTTGGACAAAGATAGAAAATCACAAACTCTATTCGACCTCCAAACTTTCCATAGGAGAGTCCTACTGGCCTGTTTCTTCGAACACAAAACAGGGACCCAGAAATTCCCCTTCACACACGCCTCAAACTGGACACCCAAACTAAGCCAGGTACCACCACAAGTCAGAAAATTTATCAGGGCTAACCTCCACGCGACACGGTCACTCGATTGGCACGATAACACTCGACCTAACCGTAATAGTTCTGAAGTCAAGGCCCTATTTAAACTATTGAAGAACAAAAATATAGCGATCAAACCCGCAGACAAGGGCAGCTCGAAAGTGATAATGGATAGGACACAGTACCAGTGGGAGGCTCAGAGACAATTATCTAAAATCGAACATTATAAAAACAGAGGAGCCCATTCCCCCCCCCCACACACACGATCCCTATGGTTAAACAGATTATAATCGACAAATTTCCTCAGTAGAAAACAAGAAACATCTCCTCGACACGATCGGATCACGGCCCCGTCGCTTTTACTTGCTACCTAAAATCCACAATGACCCGGCGTCCTGGAGCATCCCCCATGTGATCCCTCCCGGACGACTCATAGTGTCAGACTGCAACAGTGACACTTATAAATTGGCCGAATACGTAGATTATTACCCAAATCCCATAAACACCCTAGTTATATTAAAGACACGTACGACTTTATCGACAAAGTCAGACAGATTCAAATTACAACCCAATCATTTCTTTTCACAATCGACAGCCTCTATACCAACATAGACATCGAAGCCGGCCTAAAAGCAGTCAAATCCTGGTTTCTCAAATACCCGGACGATCACATTCTCCATCTTCGAGATCAACCTAAAAACGTAATGATTTCGAATTCGATGGCAAGTACTACCTGCAGGTCAAGGGCACAGCAATGAGCAAAAAGTTTGCCCCTTCCTATGAAAATATCTATATGGCAGATCGGGAGGAAACAGCCTTAGCGACCTGTCCCATCAAACCCGTACAATATTTTCGATATCTGGACGATATATGGGAGTTTGGGGAGACGCCGAGGACACGTTCGAGGACTTCACTAGCATTTTAAAGACGCACCATCCTTCCATAAAAATTAAACACACTAGGGATCGGCACACCGTAAATTTTCTGGACACGACGACGTTCAAAGGCCGGACACAAAATTATACTTCAAGGAAACAGACACCCACCAGTTATTACAAAAAAAAAAAAAAAGTTTACATCCCAAACATACCTTCAAAAGGTTTAGTGAAATCCCAGTTGATTCGATTCAACAGGATCTGCTCACGACAGGAGGACTTCTGGGAGGCCATGGGCATCCTATTCAGGGCCCTGAGGCCTAGGGGCTACTCCAGATCCTTTCTCAGACAGGTTCTAAAGACTTTGGGAGGGGAAAAAGAAAACAATCAATCTTGCCACTCATCACAACCTACACGATGCCACACACCAAACTACACAACAGGATCAAACACAATTATGATCTGCATATATCAGGCACGGAAACACTCGGGGACTATAGGGTCATCTCGGCCTATAAAAAGACACAAAAACCTCGGAGACCTGCTGATTTCAGTCAAAATTGAAACCAATCATTCCCTCGAGGAATATCAGATTATGCCCAGAATATAAAGCGGAAAAAATTTCTATAAAGCCACAAAACAATTATTCAAGGCAGACCCCGGCTTATATCCCCTTACAAAGAATTGCATCTATGTCATAACCTGTACCATCTGCGGACTGCAATATGTGGGACAAACACGAAACACTATTGCAACCAGAATGATTCAACACGGGTACAATATAGTCCGACGGAAACATCTAAACAGACATCTCTACAAACACTTCACCTCACATGGACCAGGGGCAATGCTCATCAATCCCACAGGACTCGATGAAATACACCAGACCTCCCTTTTCTCCCCCTCCTCTAGGCAAGTACTTATCTCTCATAGAGGAAACCTCCCTAGCCTAAACCTCCGGGGCTGCTTCGTGGATGATGGGTCCATGGGGGGAAATCGGAGTGACGTAGGGTGGGGACCGGGCACGGCGGGGCGCGCGGGTGCACACCGGGGACCCCGACTCTCAGGCTAGCCTTTTGGCTCCCGAACATCTCAGCCTAACTGAGCCTGACCCAAGCCCCGAACCGGAAGCTCCAAACCTATACCCCGGCCCCAGCCCTAACCTTAGCCTCTAGCCCCTAACCCCAAGCCCAAACCTTAACCTCGGCCCAGGGCCCGTTCCCCGTCTTCCACTTGGCCTTAGCCTGCCCTCTGCTGGATAACCTAGAGGAGCACACCCCATTATCCCCTTCTAGCAATCCAAAATACACTTCACCTCATCGATAACCAAACTCGAAATTGCCCCAAGCCTGACTCAACCCCAACCTATGGCTGAGGGTCAACTTGCGTCGCGGATGGCTGATTCCTGGGGGGGGATCTGAATGGCGTGGGGGAAGGACCGTGCTGTGAGGCGCACACCGGGGACCTTGACTCTTAGGCTAGCCCAGTGCTTCTCAATTATTTTTTGTTACGCCCCCCCTAGCAAGAAGAAAACAATTCGTGCCCCCCCACCACCCACTTTCTGCCGCAACTATAAATTATAACTTTTTTTCTATAATATAGTTACAGGTATATCTCTTCATTATATCGTATCCTTGTTAACATAAATAAAACAAAAAGAAAGAGATATAGTTCAACTTACAAGAATAACTTTAACATTTTTTATTAGTCTGTAAAAGAAAGTGCATCAATTTGCCTTAAATTTAAAAATAATAATATCCTTGTTACATTTTTGACAAACTTACCACACCATTTGCTGCTGAAAATAAAATCAATAAATAATTAATTCAAATTGACTTCAGAAACATTAACTCAGGAGCACAATATATAAACACTTTAACCTACAAAACAAGAACAAATAGAACAATTTGTGCTGATTTTTTTTTCTCAAAATGAGGAAGCCAAGATTAATGGCTACAATGAGCACGTTTTGCAGCGCACAGCTTCTCAAAGCGAGGTTTGAAGCATGACACTGCAACTCTCAGCTCCTGCTCAATGTGCAATGAGGGCGCCACTGCCAACTACTGGAGTGGATGTGCAATTACACTTTCTTGTAGTACGGCGGAAAAAAAGCATGTTCTCCTGGGTCACACGCGCCCCCCTCAGCATCCCATCACGCCCCCCCAGGGGGGGCGCACCCCACTATTTGAGAAGCACTGGGCTAGCCCCTTGGCTTCCCTAACATCTCATCCTAACCAGCCTGAGCCTCCCTTACGCCAGTTCGGACGCCCCGGCCGCTAGCCATCCGGCCCTCTTCCAACCATACGAATTCTCCTACACCAGAGAGACTGATGACAATATCGATAAAATCCCTAACCATGCCACCTCGTCATAACATCACGATTAAAAGATAAAACAATGATTCTCTTTGAAAATATAGACCCCCCCAAAAAAAAAAAAAAAAAAAAAAAAAAACTAAAACGGGTGGTGGAGGGAGGGAACCCACATTCAGTCACCTATCGCCAGATGACAAAGATGCCCCCTGCAGCGGTGCTAGACATACAGTACTACACTACGAGACAGCCATTCCATTTTTCCTCCCCACATGACGTTATTTGTTCCTCCCAAACAATTCAACTTTGGTTTCATCAGTCCACAAAATATTTTGCCAAAACTCCTGTGGAGTGTCCAAGTGCCTTTTTGCAAACATTAAACGAGCAACATTTTTTTTTAGAGAGCAGTGGCTTCCTCCTTGGAGTCCTCCCATGAACACCATTCTTGGCCATTATTTGTTTTACATATAGTTGATGTGTGCACAGAGATATTGGACTGTACCAGTGATTTCTGTAAGTCTTTAGCAGACACTCTAGGTTTTTGTTTTTTTTTTTACCTCGCCGAGTATTCTGCGCTGAACTCTTGGCGTCATCTTTGGTGGATGGCCACTCCTTGGGAGAGAAGCAACAGTGCCAAACTCTCTCCATTTGCAAACAACTTCTCTGACTGTTGATTGATGAACATCCAGACCTTTAGAGATGCTTTTGTATCCTTTCACAGCTTTATACAAAGCTGTATTTCTTGATCGCAAGTCTTGAGACAGCTCTTTTGAGCAAGCCATGGTGCGCATCAGACAATGCTTACCAGGTGTGTGTGTTTTATAGTGGGCAGGGCGACTTTAAGCCACTCATCAGTGATTGGGCACACACCTGACTTAAATTGTTTGGTAAAAATTGGTTTCAATTGTTCTTTAAGTCTCCTTAGGCAGAGGGTTCAGTTACTTATTCCTCCCCCTTCTGTCATTGTTTACATGCTATCCTCATTAAAATATGAAAACCTATAAATGTTTGGGTGGTTTTAGTTAAAGCGGACACTTTTTTTCATCTGTGTGATTTTGACAAAGATCAGATCACATTTGATGGTGATTTTATGCAGAAATGTGAGAAATTCCAAAAGGTTCAGACACTTTTTCATACCACTGTATACGTACGTGTATATCTTCTTTTCCTTTCGGCTGTTCCCTTCAGGGGTCGCCAAAGAAAATAATCTGCCTCCGTTTCACCCTATCCTCTGCATCTTCTTCTCTTACACCAACGGCCTTCATGCCCTCTTTCACCATATCCATAAATCTCCTTTTTGGTCTTCCTCTAGGCCTTCTGCCTGGTTATGCCAACCTGAGCATCCTACTACCAATATATTCACTATCCCATCTCTGTACATGACCAAACCATCTCAATGTAGCCTCTCTGACTTTGTCTCCAATACCTCAAACATGTGCTGTCCCTCTGATGAGTACATTCCTGATCCTATCCATCCTCGTTACTCCCAAAGAGTACCTCAACATTTTCATCTCTGCTACCTCCAGCTCTGCCTCCTGTCTTTTTTTCAGTGCCACTGTTTCTAAACCATACAACATTGTTGGCCTCAACACAGTCTTGTACACTTCATTCCCTTCATTCTTGCCAATACCCTCTATCACACATCACATCGGACACTTTTCTCCAACCGTTCCAACCTGCCCGCACACGCTTCTTCACCTCTTTTCCACACTCTGCATTGCTCTGGATTGTTCAGCATAGGTACTTAAAATCCACCACCTGCTTTATCTCTGCTCCCTTTAACCTCACCGTTCCTCTTGGGTCCTTCTCATTCACACACATGTATTGTGTCTTACTGAAGCTAACCTTCATTCCTCTCCTTTTCAGGGCATACATTCACCACTCTAGATTTTTCTGCACTTGTTCTCTGCTCTCACTACAGATCACAATGTCATCTGCAAATATCATAGTCCATGGGGAATCTTGTCTAACCTCGTCTGTCGGCCTGTCCATCACCATAGCAGACAAGAAGGGGCTCAGAGCTGACCCTTGATGCGGTCCCACTTCCACCTTGAACTCTTCTGTAACACCGACAGCACACCGCACCACTTTCTTACATCTCTCATACATGTCCTGCACCACTCTGACATACTTCTCTGCCACTCCAGATTTCCTCATGCGATACCTCAGTTGTTCTCTCGGCACCCTCTCGTATACTTTCTCCAGATCCACAAAGGCACGATGCAGCCCCTTCTGACCTTCTCTGTACGTCTCTATTAACATCCTCCAGGCAAACACTGCATCTGTGGTGCTCTTTCTTGGCATGAAACCAAACTGTTGTTCACAAATGCTGACCTCTGCCCTTAGTCTAGCTCCCACTATTTTTTTCCCCATAACTTCATCTTATGACTCATCGACTTTATTGCGTTGTAGTTGTCACAATTCTGCACTTCTCCCTTGTCATTAAAAATGGGCAACGGCACACTTCTCTTCCATTCCTCCGGCATCCTCTCACTCTCTCGGACCTTGTTGAATGTTCTTGTCAGAATATCTACTGCTACCTCTCCTAGACACTTCCATACCTCCACAGGTATGTCATCAGGACCAACTGCATTTCCACTCTTCATCCTCTTCAATGCCCTCCTCACTTCACCCTTACTAATCTTTGCTACTTCCTGGTGTGCAACAGTCACTTCTCCTACTCTTTTCTCTCTCTTATTTTCCTCATTCATCAGCTCTTCAAAGTACTCTTTCCATCTTATCCCAGCTTTGACGTGCATCATGCCCCACCCTTGCCCAGTCTCAGCTGAGATTGACATCCTGATTAGGATTAAGCAGTTCACTTCTTCTTCACTTATCCCTTAACATCTGGGGATGTCGTTGGGGCGCCTTCATGGCAAGACTTGGGCTGATTTGGCCTGGCGGCGCTCGTCCCTCTCCAGGTCATAGAAACATGCCGACGGCTTTGCGGCCTACTCTTTGCGAAAGTCAGCAATGGTTCTTTTACATGCCTCTCACCATGGACAGTGAGAGACATGGCCCGCCTTTGATAACTCAGTTAGCTTAGTTAGTTTTGGGAACACTAGGGCTTAATTTATGGAAAGTTTAATAGAGCATGTGAACAAAGTGGAGATGCTACAGCATGGCATAGAGAGGGGGAAAATGAGAGAAATTAAATTAGTGAGCCTGATTTGGCTGTGGGAGAATGTCCTTGATTCGGAACAAAGCCTGGACAGAGCTGACAGCACTGAACCTGCAGATTTACGGAGAAAGACCTTGGATTGCAAGTTAGAAACATTAAATAAAAACATTAACACTCACTTCCTTTCACTTTTCAGAGTTTAGAAGTTTTACTTTAGACAGAACTCTGATAGTTATTCGAGCACTCTTCAATAAGAAATATTATTTGAACCGAATGAGGATGAAAATAATTTTGTAGGCCTGTTGCCAGAAAACTCTCTTTCAACCATTATATTTGTTTTTAAACTGCAGTTATCCAGATAAGTCTTCATCACTTACATTTCGTGTTGCATAATCTTGATTATTCATTTATCGTTCATCACTTGTCTTCGAGTATGACCACAGGCATCACTTTAAGTATTCGAGGTGGACTTATGTGACCGGATATGGCTGACTAGCCCGATCCTGGCAAGAAAGCCTCTCGCACAAGTAGGGAAGGAGTGGGTAAGAGCTGTGTTTTTGGTTCTGGCTGCTCTGTCCTTCTGCAGCTGCCGTTTCTGTTCAGCTTGCAGGACACGTTGTTCCTCTGCTCTTTGAGCTCTTGACGAAATGACGCAGCGCCAGGAAGAGTGGTCGATAGCGAGGCTCTCCCATGATTCGACGTCAATTGAAAAGTCTTTGAGGTTGACCATCAGATTGTCCTTGAAACGTTTCTTCTGCCCTCCAGCCTTGCACTTCCCTTCAGTGAGTTCTCCATAGAAATGCTGTTTGGGATGCGGTCATCTGACATGCAGGAGACATGACCTGCCCATCTCAGCTGAGTGTTATGCATGGTGGTGGTGGTGGCACTTGGAATATTTGCCTGCTTCAGAACCTCTGTGTCAGGTATTTTGTCTTGCCAGCAGAGGTGAAGGAGGCTGCAAAGACACTTGAGGTGGAAGTGGTTAATCTGCCGCTCGTGCCTTCTGTATAGTGTCCAAGTTTCACAGCCATAGAGTAATGTGGTAAAGACGATTGCACGGTAGACTTTCAGCTTTGTTGTAATGCTGAGTCTTCCGAAGGTGCTACTTGCTTTGGAGATTCTGTCGTTAACCTCGGAATCGATGGTCGCACCACAGGAAAGAGTGCTGCCCAAGTAGGTAAATTTCTCCACCGTCTGTCCATTTACCTGTATCTGTGGCTCATGATACTGGTTCCCTGGAGCTGGCTGGAACATCACCTGGGTTACTTGACTTGAGTCTTGAGGTTGTTGGGGCATTCATTTATACTTGTTTCATAGGTATATCATCTGCCATGCTTTTCAGCCCATTCAGCATTTTCTGAGTTTCATCTTCCCTTCTGATGGCAAAGGCTATTAAATGCATTAAAATGGTATATGTGTCTTTGCTGATCGTTTCTTCAATGTCTGTCCATGATTTTGATTGCTGCGCTGAGACCCAGTCATCCGCATAGCCTAGTTGTAGAGACTTTGTTGCTGGCATATTACTAATGTAGATGTTAAAGAGTGTCAGAGCAATAACTGAGCCATTTGGAACACCATTCCTTATTTCTCTCGATTTGCTCTTCTCTCCTCCAAGTATCACGTGGAACTGCCTGATGCCAGTCATAAGGGACAAAACTTTGAGAATTGTTTTGCACGGTATTAGTTTTGTAAGCTTCAGCATGAGTTCAGCTGTCCATACTGTATGGTAGGCTGCAGACAGGTCTACCAGGACAGCTCCTGTTTTCAACTTCTTTTCAAAACTAGCTTCAATATGTGATGTTAGGGCCTGTTTACTTGTGCCCCTTTGTGGTTTGAATCTAGATTGCTGCACTGGTATAAATGGTTCTATATTAGGTGTGATCCTTGTGAGAATGATTCTCTCTGACAACTTATATAGACGGCAGAGCAGTGATAAATGGTCTATAGCTTGATGGTGCTGTGGCTGGTTTCCCTGGTTTCTGAATGGCGACAATCTAGCATGATTCCATATTTTAGGGTAAGTGCCTTTTCCCATGATGTCAGTCATTACTGAAGCTAGCCATTCTATTGCATAGTATCCCGGGTGTGTTATCGTGTCTGGGTAGATTCCATCGATACCAGCTGCCTTACCATTTTAATGCATTTAATAGCCTTTGCCATTTCTTTATGTGTAATTGGAGCACTGAGAAAAAGTCCAGCAGGTTCTTTGTTTTGCCATAATTGTTTTGTATTCTTATCTAATCTGTTTTTCAAATTGCTGATTTGGTGTGTGTTCTCCTCTCTCTTTTATTTCTTTAACTATTTCATCTAGGGCAATAAGGTGGGCTGATTTTGTAGGATGAGAGTCAGGGTCAAGCTTCTTGATAGTTTGCCAGGTTTGTCTGATAGAGTGGGTGAAGTTCATATTCTCAACAACTTCCACCCATCTTTCTTTGCGACGCTCTTGTAAGGACTCAAGTAGTTCCTCTGCGGTGTTTTGATCTTGAGTCCTTTCATACTCTTCCAGAAGGTTTTGACTGCGTTCTGACCAACAGGGTATGTGATGTTTTCTGCATCCCCTCGGTATGTGTTTCTTCACTGTACTCAGGATAAGTTTTGTGAATCGGTGAATGTTGTCAGTGGTGGACTTTATTCTTCAGCATGTTTTGTCAAAGTCATTTTTGTAGGCTTGTCAGTCAGCTTTTCTAAAATTCCACCGTGACTTGGGTATTGCTGTAATTTTTGGGATCGTGATAGCTGTGGTGATGACCGTCAGGCGATGTTGGCTATGAGGAAAGTCAGTCAGGACTTCTCTTGTTGCTTGTACATTTCCCTTACTGTTTCGTGAGACAAAAGCAAGATCTGGTCTGTATTCTTTCTTCCAGCATGCTGATTTGAGCATGCTTTTGGCTTTAGGGTTGTAGAGAAGAGCTGCATTAGAAAGCTCCGCCCACTGGCTCACCTCATTTCCTGCTTGGTCATTATTTAGGTGTCCCCATTTGTTGTGGTGGCTAATGAAGTCTCCCATGATCATTGCTGGGTGGTTTATTGCTTCTGGGGGTGTCAGTCCAGTCCAGTCTAAGTCAAACCAAGCAAGGAGGTTTGTAGATGTTGTGTAGTTCTGTGTCTCCAAGTTTGATGCATGATCTTTGTGTGCCATTTTCTTCTGTGCTACCATCAAGGTCAATCGCCTGATCTGGTTTTCTAGCATATATTGCAATACCATATTTTGGGTGATTCGATTGATGACTGAGTATCCAGGGATAGTATAGCTGGATGGTGGCACACTGTCATTGAGGTGGGTTTCTTGGACAAGGCCTATGTCAATCTTGTATGTCTCTAGGAGTTTGGCCATGTATTTGCATTTTGTCATGGATATCCCTTCTATATTTCGACACAGAACTTTTATCTGAGTTGATTAGATTACATGGCAGCACATCAAAGCTGAAATCTGATTGGACAAAAAATTTAACATGCACATACTGGAAGCAGCACAGCCAAGAGTCACACTAAGAAATGAATAGACTGTTGGAAATAATTTAGTACAATTTCATGGAACGAATACTAGAATTGAAGTTGTAAATGTAGGTCAGTGCTCCTGGTAGTGTTTAGACCAGCACAAAAGGCCTTGCTGGCCCTGATGACCCACCACTGGTTGGTCCTACCTGACTTCTTTCTGTCTGCAGAGAGAACTCAATTTTAGTCTTGCTGCCACATAGACTTTCTGATACCACCAAGCGTTAATTATTTTTTAAATGCAAATTGGAATATACACTGTACACAATATTACATAATCATATTTTCCACACATCAAAACTGATGCAATCAGTTCTGGGGGTTAGGGGTGCTAACACTCAACTCACAATGCAAGACATCTTTGATGGGTTCCCCTAAGGAACATGGCTGACAGAGGGCTTCAATAATAATGTGAGTAAGTAAACGACCTCAAGTAGTGTAAACAATTCTCATTAGAGTAAGTGCAATGCCACTGTGTTGAATTATGATCTTTTGTTCGTGAGTGTCCTTTTGGCTATAGCTTGGTCCCTGTGGGCCGAGTTGCCCATGGGCCGTTGATTGGATTGACAAACGATGCCTTTGTAATGTAATTCATTTCCTCAGGGAGACTTGGAATGGTCAGGATCTCTCAAAGGACCTTGACGGGTCTTGATGAAAGGCTTTGCAACTTCCTACTAAATGTATTTCACTGTCTAGTGGATGATGTTTGGGATAGCATTAGTCTAGATCATCACTGACCCATAATGGGGGGTCTTTTGATAATCTGGCAGGCTCTAAGATAATAAATTATGTGTGCAATGTTTTACATTCAGAAGTCCGTTTTCGTCACGATGTCCAGAAAGTAAATATTGCCACAAGTAACTATATAGAATCCACACAGCGTCATCCAATCCGCGACCGGAGGCCTCTGCGTTATGCTCAATACCACCTGCTGTACCTACATCCCGGACAATATACACTCCTCCAATATGTCTCTCGCCTTATCTGCCCTACGGGACTTGCGCAACACGATGACACACGACTCTAAATCAGCCGCCGTTGACTGGCTCGCCTGGCTAAATACTGCCACTTGGTGGGAAATACTGCTAAAGGTATTAAGTCCCATTGAAGCATGCCTCACATTGTTTTGTGTATTCACTACGTGCCTGATCCCCTGTCTACGTGCACTAGTCACTAAGTTCGTGGCGAACACGCTGGGAAGCTACGCTATGCTTCCCTCAGAGCCCTTGGGAGACGCACAGGGTTTTTCTCGGGAATCTGACTCTGACGGCAACGATGACTCTCTCGTTTGACCACTCTGACCCCTTCAAGTTACACCGCAAATGAAGGCTTTTCTAAAACCGACAGGGAGTGAACTGTCCTGATGATGAATTGTGTGTATCGATTGCTAGAGACAAAGCGCATAACTCCTGTAAATATATCTTGCTTTGTAACTGCATTGTATTTTTGTTTTGTCAAGGTGATCAAATATGATAAAAACGGGGGAAATGTAATGGAAAAAATACAACCTTAAGTGTATAATGTGCAACCTTGTTACTATGATTTCCTGTTTTAATTGTATAATGTGCAACCTTGTTATTATGATTTCCTGTTTTCTGAATTGCGCAACCACTATACTGATATGCACCTGCTGAATTGGCTCTGTGGAATGTGTTGCTGTTGACAAGTGCAGTTTCGCGTTCTTCTCACGCAACCCCTCCTTATAAATATCATGTAACCCACGGCTTGAGTCGAGATCTCTCTGCACATGCCGTTTGCATGTGTATTTCTCTGAATAAACTCAACTCCTGAGAAATATTGACTTCTGCCTGATCAAGAATAAGAAACATTGATTTCTACCAAATCAATAAAATTCCCACGACAACAACGACCGCCATCAGTGCTGTTAACCAACAAGGTGCTGGGGGAAATTGGACTACTGTTGGTCGAAGAAGGAGAGGCGGGAGGCGTGTCTATAGGCAGAGAGAGACGAGGAAAGATTAGTCTAGGACGGAAAGTAGGGACTTTGAATGTTGGAACTATGATAGTAAAAGGTAGAGAGCTGGCTGACATGATGCAGAGGAGGAAGGTGGACATACTGTGTGTTCAGGAGACCAGGTGGAAAGGTAGCAAGGCTAGAAGCTTAGGAGCGGGGTTTAAGCTGTTTTTTCATGGTGTGGATGGGAAGAGAAATAGAGTAGGAGTCATCTTGCAGGAGGAGTTTGTCAGGAATGTTCTAGAAGTGAAAAGAGTGTCAGACAGAGTGATGAGTCTCAAGTTAGAAATTGAAGGCATGATGTTCAATGTTGTTAGTGCTTATGCCCCACAGGCAGGATGTGAGCTAGAAGAGAAGGAGAGATTCTGGAGTGAGTTAGATTAAGTGATGCAGTGGTCATTGGGGCAGACTTCAATGGACATATTGTTGCAGGAAACAGAGGGGACGAGGAAGTGATGGGCAGGTTTGGTATCCAGGACAGGAAGGCAGAAGGACAGATGTTTGAAAAAAGGATGGAAATTGCTGTGGTAAATACATTCTTTTAGAAGAGACAGGAGCATATGGTAACTTATAAAAGTGGAGGTAGGAGCACACAGGTAGACTACATCTTGTGCAGGCGATGTAATTTGAAGGAAATCAGTGACTGCAAAGTAGTAGCGGGTGAGAGTGTTGCCAAACAGCATAGGATGGTGGTGTGCAGGATGACGCTGATGGTGAAGAAGGTAAAACAGGCAAATGCAGACCAGAAGACAAAGTGGTAGAAGCTGAAAAAGGAAGTGTGTAGGGTTGTCTTCAAGGAGGAGTTGAAACAGGCTTTGGGTGGTCAGGAAATGCTTCCATGAGTGGACAATGACAGCTAATGTGATCAAGGCGAATACTTGATGTGTCACCTGGAAGGAGAGGAGATAAGGAGGCTTGGTGGCGGAATGAGGAAGTGCAGGGGTGTGTACAAAGGAAGAAGTCAGTGAAAAAGAAGTGGGACATTGAGAGGACCGAAGAGAGTAAACAGGAGCACAGGGAGACACAGCGTCAGGCTAAGGTAGTGGTGTCAAAGGCCAAACAGAGGTATGATGACTTGTATGGTCGGTTGGAAAGTAAAGAGGGAGAAAAAGATCTGTACAGGTTGGCACAGAAAAGAAATAGAGATGGAAAGGACGTGCAGCAAATTAGAATGATTAAGGACAGAGAGGGAAATGTATTGACTGATTACAGAAGTGTGCTCGGAAGATGGAAAGAGTACTTTGAAGAGCTGATGAATGAGGAAAATGAGCGAGAAAAAAGAAGAGAAGAGTTGACCGTTGTGGACCAGGAAGTAGCAAAGATTAATCAGGGTGAAGTGAGGAAGGCATTGAAGAGGATGAAGAATGGAAAGGCAGTTGGTCCTGATGACATACCGGGAGAGGTAGCAGTAGACAAGAACATTCAACAAGGTCTTAGAACGTAAGAGGATGCCAGAGGAATGAAGAAGAAAAGTGCTTGTACCCATTTTTAAGAACAAGGGAAATGTGCAGAGTTGTGGCAACTACAGAGGGATAAAGTTGACGAGCCATACGATGAACTTATGGAAAAGAATAATGGAAGCTAGACTAAGGGCAGAGGTCAGCATTTGCGAACAACAGTTTGGTTTCAAGCCAAAAAAGAGCACCACAGATGCAGTGTTTGCCTTGAGGATGTTAATTGAGAAGTACAGAGAAGGTCAGATGGAGCTGCATTGTGAATTATGCATTGTGCCATTGTGGATCTGGAGAAAGCATATGATAGGGTGCCGAGAGAGGAACTGTGGTATTTCATGAGGAAATCTGGAGTGGCAGAGAAGTATGTTAGAGTGGTGCAGGACATGTATGAAAGGTGGAAGACAGTGGTGAGGTGCTGTCGGTGTGGAGGTGGGACTGCATCAAGGGTCAGCTCTGAGCCCCTTCTTGTTTGCTATGGTGATGGACAGGCTGACAGACGAAGGTAGACAAGATTCCCCATGGACTTATGATGATTTTGTGATCTGCAGTGAGAGCAGAGAACAAGTGGAGGACAATCTAGAGAGGTGGAGAGGAAAGGAGGGGAATGAAGGTTAACCTCAGTAAGACAGAATACATGTGTTTGAATGACAAGGACCCAAGAGGAACGGTGAGGTTACAGGGAGCAGAGATAAGGAAGGTGGAGGATTTTAAGTACTTCGGCTCAATAATCCAGAGCAGTGGAGAGTGTGGAAAAGAGATGACGGAGCGTGTGTGCAGACAGGTTGGAATGGTTGGAGAAAAGTGTCCGGTGTGATAGGAGGGTATCGGCAAGAATTAAAGGAAAAGTGTACAAGACGGTGTTTAGGCCAACGATGTGGTATAGTGAAACAATGGCCCTGGGGAAAAGACAGGGGGCAGAGCTGGAAGTAGCAGAGATGAAAATATTGAGGTTCTCTTTGGGAGTACCGAAAATGGATACGATCAGGAATGAGTACATCAGAGGGACAGCACATGTCAGAGGTTTTAGAGACAAAGTCAGAGAGGCCAGATCGAGATGGTTTGGGCATGTACAGAGAAGGGAAAGTGAGTATATTGGTAGTAGGATGCTTAGGTTGGAACTACCAGGCAGAAGGCCGAGAGATAAACCAAAGAGACGATTCGTGGATGTGGTGAAAGAGGACATGAAGGTAGTTGGTTAATATCGATGTGTCGATGTTATCCTCCATTATCACTGGATCAAAATAAATCAAACAAAAAGGAACCCAGCCCAGTCATGGGCATGGTGTGTGTTTGATCTGTACGATGTCTTGTTTTGGTTCTGTATCTGTCCACAACAACAATAACAGATGAGTGAGAACTTGGCAGCGCAACACTGATTGGTAGAAACAGGAAAAGTCTGAGACTGAGTGTTAAACAGAAAAGGGGATTTCATGTTATTGTATTCAGGTTTTGAGTAAATTTGTAAGTAAAAAGAAGCTATTTAGTGGGCATTCTTTCATGTTCTTTAATGTTTTTACTGGTTTTAAAAAGGGATACGGTTTCAAGAGAATTAAAAAAAGCAGCACAATTTCACTCCTCTCTCTCTCTCTCTCTCTCTCTGTCACACACACACACACACACACGCACACAAAAACGTACTCACATCCACACATCCACACACGTACTCAAGCATACTCAAATACACACACACACACACACATGTACGCAAAAACATATAATTGACACACATACTCACACATACATGAGAAGCAGAGTTCACATTTATAACTGGGTGCACTGATGTGTTTGAAGATCCTGATTGAGAAATCATCAGTCACTATTTTTGCAGTTTAATACAGTGTATACAGTATGGGGCAGTGGTGGTCTAGTGGATAGGGCGCAGTATCGCTTATCCGAAGGTTGGGGGTTCAAGTCTCCACAGGGTTGTCACCCCCCCCCCCCCCCCCCAGTGTAGCTAATTGGGTTATCAAAGGTGGGCCATGTCTCTCTCTATCTAATGTGAGAGGCATGTAAAAGAACCATTGCTGACTTTTGTAAAGAGTAGGTTGTCCCTTACTAAAGGGTTGTGACAGGATGGGCATCTCATGTAAAAACCTATGCCAAATAAAGTCGCTGTGGCGACTCCTGAGAAAGGGGAAAAGGCGAAAGGAAAAGAAGAATGCAGTGTATACAGTACCAGGTACCAAAACCCAAAATTCTGGAACCAACCTAATCCCAAAGTGTAGTATTTAATGGATACAGGGATCCCTCGCTCCTTCAAGCTTCAGTTTCTCTGGCGTCAGTGCATCACAGATTTTTTTCAAAAATATTCATAAAAAAAATGGAAATTTAGGAAAAATAGAGGAAAAGTGAAAGAAAATGCCCCAAAACAAAGCCAATTATGTAAAAAAAAAAAAAAAAAAAAAAGAAAAGAAAAAAAAGGATATGCATTTATTGATATTGTATACTCATATACATGTACATATACTTCAGTCAGGGGGGTCGATCCTGCTTCGCGGAAACCGGGAGTCGTGTGTGTGTGTGTGTGTGGGGGGGGTCTTGGTCCCCATGAACCACGGAACATGAAGGATCCCTGTATATTGAAAGAGTATGTTGCCAGTTAAGATTTCATTCATATGGACAGTGGAGTAAACAGGATTTACGTTTGTTTTATTTTCAGTACATATTGCATTTACATTTAGTCAATATGAAGTTTATTAACTCAGGATGTGTGAAAGGAAATAAACTAATACATTATTATTAAAGAAAACCTAACAGTCACCATCTTATATAAAATGATTTAAATTCAGTTAAATGTCCATATAAATTAATTCATTTTATGTGAACTTAAATCATTAAAGTTGTGTGTATAATGTTGTTCAGTGAAGTCCAAAGAAAGAGATCAGAACCACCAACACCCAGCTGTATCTCCATGAAGAGTCTATGCACGGGCCTCTGATGTTTAGAGCTGGAACTTCAGTACACTTCATGACTGTTAATATCACTGAGAAAGTTACAGTTAAAGCAAAATATCAACAGATAAACAAAGTAAATAATAAGGCACTGCAACTGTGGTGTATTTTTTTCAAATCCAGAACAGCTTGATCGTAAATGATAAACAATAATTAAAGTGAAAACAGTTTTTCTTTTGTTCAAACAGTTAATCTTTTGGTCGTTTATTTTTTCCTCCCATTTCATGATGTTCCTTCATTCTGACGACTTTGAAAAAGTCAGAAATGGTTCTTTTGTTTATGTAAAATGTAACCTCACACCACAGACAGTAAGAGCCGGCCTTTGATAACCCAGTTAGCTGCACTGGGGGGACAGTGACAGCCTTGTGTAGAGTGGGAGTCGGACCCCCAACCTTTGATTCAGCGATCCAGCACCTTCTACCTATCGGTTACCACTACCCTCCAGCTGGAGTTTATTTTTTAAACATTACATGTTTTGTGCTCATCGACTCTGAGACAGAAACAGCGTACAGAAAGCAGTTAATGAGGATTTTATTTCAGCTCAAGAATTAATTTGAATAAATTTAATTATGCTCCTGTTAATGGTTCATTACTTCACATTCCCCTCACATAAGCAGGAAAAAAAGAACAAATGCTGAGTTGTTGAAATTTCATTGTTGCTACCGTGATCCCTGGAAGGTGGTTTGGACCTTGAGAAAAAGTCTGAGATCAACATTCTTCTTCGTTTTGGACATCAAGACCCCACATATAAAACAAACAAAACCTGAATGATTTATCTGCTGCAGGGATTGTAAGTAAAGGTTATTACCCAAAAATATCAAGACAGAAAGGAAGAAGAGGAGGCAGAGGAGGACCAGGTGGAGGAGGAGGAAGAGGAAGTGGAGGAGGAAGAGGAAAGGGAATAGCAGGATGAGGAGGAGGACAGTGTAATCCTGTGAGACTGTTGCGGTTGAATTATAATTTTGAGTTCATTCCTTGATCGCTTCTGATTTTTGAAGTTTCATTTCAGAATGAAAAGTAAGAATTTGGAGGTCGATGTAATAATGATTTCTCATTCATTTTCATCAATATGTGTTGTCTCAATTTCTAAAATACACATGCAGAACGGTAGGAAATTTTTGATTAAAAAAAACATTAAAGTTGATATTTAATGACTCTGTAAGAATGACTGATTTATTTTTAAGTTTCTGAAATTGAGAAATTAAGAGAAACTACAAACACTAAGTAGTTTTTAATCAGTGTTTTCAGCAAATTAAACAAAATCTAGGGTAAATTATTAATTCTAATAACTAACGGTCACACATTTTAATATATTGCAAAGGATAAATAAATAGAATAAATTATTATGATCATCAGCAGAATGAAGGCATTAACTACTTTTTTCAGAACATATGAACGCATGTGCTCTGGGTTCAAGTGGTTCTAGAACTGGGAAAGGGTGAGGAATCTTTTAGTTCGAGAATTATAAATCCCTTTATTCTACCGAATAAAATATCTATAAATCAGAGCCACTGAACGAGCTTCTACAGAATTGGGTTTGAAAACAGCAGCAAAATCTTTTACAATCTAAATTACCAAAATAGGATTCATTGTAATTCCAACATATAATCATTTGAGTGTAGGAATACCCTAAATTACGAGTAGGAAAAGACCACATTACAGTAGGACCTTGGCTATTCACGGTTTTGCACTCGCGGTTTGAGTATTCACGGACTGCAGAGCAGCTCGCACGTGATTCAAATTCAGCCAATGGCTGTCGTGCTTCCTGCTGATTGGTTGAGGTGATGTAATGCCCCTTTTTCCTCATTCGCGCACAAGTTGGCACTTATAGTGTGTTTTTTTGTACCTGTTAAGTTCTATGATGTCACTGAAACGCCGGCTTCAGCACCAGAAAAGGGTAATGAGGTTGGATGTCTCTTCTGAAGGAATAAGATGAAGTCACATCATTGCTGAAGAGGAATACAGTAATCATCTGAATTGTAAAACACTCCACTATTAAAATCTTTTTAAATTGTCATTCCAGTTCATGACCTAAGGCAATGTTTAAAATGTTTGTGTGTTATATTTTATTTACTGTGGTGTAGCATGTTTCTCATTGTGTTTTTTTTTTTACATTTATTACATTTCATGTTCTTTTATGTCCTTTTTGTTATGGTCTGTGTTTTGAGTTTGAATTTTATTTTTGGTTCTGTGCCACAGTTTATTTCCTGAGGCGCATACCTGAGTTGCTTGGGAGCACCCTCCTGACTTCACTATTCTCATTTACTCCCAATAAACAAAAGCACGCTCACCTCTGCGCCAGAGGATTAACTCACATCAACATTACCGCTTCTTTGGTTTGTAACGCTCGCTAACTCTCTCACTCTAAAACTCTGTTTTGGACTCCGGCTCTGGCTGGCGGGGCGTGGCTGAGCAGCTCGGACTTCATGCAGCTAATACCTGAATTCAGTTGTGTCATGCTTAATGCAATACGGTCGTTTCTCTAGTGGGCATTTTTGAAAACTACAGTGCTGTAGTTGGGTTTTAAAGAGAATGCACTGAAAGGTGGTTTATGCGTATGCTGTATAATGTTTATATTTTATCATCAATAAAAATAAGAGCAAAAATTAAAAAGTTTTTTTTTAATCATTACTATATTTTACTACATTAATACAATATTAATGAGTAAGACTGTCTATAGAATGTGTTTAAGAAGCATATTTCATGTAATAGATACATAGAATTTTACTTACAGCTGCTCATTTGTGCATGTGACGTCATACATGGGGTTTTACTTCTAGGTACAGACCTCGCGGATTGTCTCGATTTGCGGGAGGGCCCGGAACCGAAACCCATGAATGTCAAGGGCCGACTGAACATCAAGTTCATGACTAATTACAGGCTGAATCTACAGGCTCCATTTTATGATCGCAGGATTATAGGGTTCTGCTCCAAATGATATTTTATCTTGAACCTCCTCTCCGAACGACGTGCTCCATATTGATTGGGTTTAATCCAGTGCATCTGTATTATTTTCTGTCATGCCTCCTCTAGGAAGAGCAAACCCCCCCTCCCCCCCATATAAATCGTGTTATTTCTCTAAAAACTGTAACAAATAATCATCTGCATAACATATCCTTATTAACACAATGCATCCTTATTATCATTCTGAAAGACAAAAAAATGAAGAAATATAAACAACCAAGAATAACTTTATTATTATTATTTATTATAACTTTATTATTATAACTTTTTTTAGTCTTGAAACAAAAGTTTTAAAGTGCATCAATTTACCTGAAATAAAAAGAAAACTATCCTTATTTAACCCATTACACTCTGAATTATTTTCTACCTGTAAAAAAAAAAGTCATGCTTTTTTTGGATTTGGTAACCTGGTTAAAGATAATATGTACTGAAAATATGAATTTTACATTCATTATAAAAAATAATAAAGCGTGACTAAATAGTCACATCTTGTCGGAAAGATTGAATAAATATGAATAATAATATGTGACAAACTCACATCCGTAGGAAACGTGCAAATTTTGGAAAGTGAAAAGTAAATGATTTTTTTATCACATATCCTTTATTGAATTATCAATAACGAATCATAATATATCACAAACCTTGAAAAAAATTAACTTTTTCAAAAGTACCGGTATAAAACGAGCCTTATAAGAATATTTTGGCATAGAAATACTGGCACTGATGGTATGTATGAAAAATAAAATGGATAACATTGAAATAAAAAACATAAAAAATCTTTTGTATCAAAATAAGGTTGTTCACAGTTCTGCAGTACTTTATTTTGCAACTACTCATGATAAGCTTTGAAGCAGTTGGATATGCTTATAAACGTGGATAATCACGTTGCATTTTTTGCATTGAACATTTTTGCATGTTTGCCTTTTTTCTGTAATTCGTGGAAGATGCCCAACGCCATCTTTTTGAAGGGCAACTGAAGGACGATGACAGCCCTGTTTAGGAGGTTTGCTCGGCTCTGTGCAAGAAGCAGGTCTTGCCCCTTTCTTCCCGCCCACTTTACAAGCCTTCATGAGCTCCAATGACAGGAACACTAGTCTCATATATTTCTTAGATCTTCTTGGATTTCTATAAAATGAGATTAGTTGATCAGCTAAATCTACTTCTCCCATTGATTTATTGTACTGCTTTCATGATATCAGGACAATCAACTTCAACTATCTTCTTTGTTTTGTAATCTAAGCGATGTCCTGAAGGAACAGGGATTGACTTTTGCAAACTATACTAGTCCTTCTCAAAAAATAAACATATTGTGATAAAGTTCATTCTTTTCTGTAATGTACTGATAAAAATTAAACTTTCATATATTTTAGCTCACCAACTGAAATATTTCAGGTCTTTTATTGTTTTAATATTGATGATTTTGGCATCAAGCTCATGAAAACCCAAAATCCCTCCCTCAAAAAATTTGCTATTTCATCCGACCAATGAAAAAAAAGTGTCTTTAATACAAAAAAATTCAACCTTCAAATAATTATGTTCAGTTATGCACTGAATACTTGGTCAGGAATCCTTTTGCAGAAACGACTGCTTCAATGCTGCGTGGCATGGAGGCAATCAGCCTGTGGCACTGCTGAGGTGTTATGGAGGCCCAGGATGCTTCGATAGCGGCCTTAAGCTCAGCCACAGTGTTGGGTCTGGTGACTCTCAACTTTCTCTTCACAATATCCCACAGATTCTCTATGGGATTCAGGTCAGGAGAGTTGGCAGGCCAATTGAGCACAGTAATACCATGGTCAGTAAACCATTTACCAGTGGTTTTGGCATTGTGAGCAGGTGCCAGGTCATGCTGAAAAACGAAATCATCATCTCCATAAAGCTTTTCAGCAGATGGAAGCATGAAGTGCTCCAAAATCTTCTGATAGCTAGCTGCATTGACCCTGCCCTTGATAAAACACAGTGGACCAACACCAGCAGCTGGCATGGCACCCCAGACCATTACTGACTGTGGGTACTTGACACTGGACTTCAGGCAGTCCAGTGCTGCTTTTCTTTAGCCCAGGTCAGGCACTTCTGCCGCTGTTTCTGGTTCAAAAGTGGCTTGACTTGTGGAATGCGGCACCTGTAGCCCAGTCCACTGCTTCCACAGGTTCCCCAAGGTCTGGAATCGGCCCTTCTCCACAATCTTCCTCAGGGTCCGGTCACCTCTTTTGGTTGTGCAGTGTTTTCTGCCACACTTTTTCCTTCCCACAGATGTCCCACTGAGGTGCCTTGATACAGCACTCTGGGAACAGCCTATTCGCTCAGACATTTCTTTCTGTGTCTTACCCTCTTGCTTGAAGGTGTCAGTGATGGCCTTCTGGACAGCAGTCAGGTCTGCAGTCTTACCCATGATTGCGGTTTTGAGTAATGAACCAGGCTGTTCCAAAAAAATCTTTTGCAGGTGTTTGGAGTTAATTCATTGATCAGATGATTAGATTAATAGCTCATTTAGAGTACCTTTTCATGATATGCTAATTTTTTGAGATAGGAATTTTGGGTTTTCATAAGCTGTATGCCAAAATTGTCAGTATTAAAACAATAAAAGACCTGAAATATTTCAGTTGCTGTGCAATGAATCTAAAATATATAAATGTTTATTTTTTTATAAGTACATTACAGAAAATAATGAACTTTATACTTTATTTAAATATGCTAATTTTTTTAGAAGGACTAATATAATATGTTCACGACTCTATTGTTAATTTTACTATTGTACATGTTTGCTGCTTCTGAGATTTCATTCGTTATTTTATCAGCTTCAATTGCACATCATCCTTTTTTCATTATTGCCCTTTGACATTTCATATCCTTCGATAATCCATGTAATTTTGATGGTCTGACAGTTCGGCAGCAAAATATTCCACAATCGAAGAGATAATTTCAGTAGAACAAGGTAGATCAGGAATAAAGAAAGGCACTGGAATTGAATATTTTTCATTTTGAAGGACTGACCATTGTTGAGTGGGATTTTGTCTTGTTGTTCTGCTTGCACTACAATTATCTGAAGTTGGCATTAGGGCTTGTTCATCGATGATAAGGGCCGACTCTCCATCGTGCTCAATGACATCTTTGGAGGAGTCTCTTCATCGAGCTCTATTTCTTTTTCCATATTCACATCATCAGGGATGATGATGGAATCAGCCACCTCATCATCATAATCCATTCCTGTCTCAGATTCGTCACTATTATCACAAGTGGCCAGCTCAGCAGTTTCAACACTGATATTTTTCCTGCCATAAAAAAGTTCTGTGGCGATTGATATGCCGGTGGTGAAATTGAATAAAGAGAGACATTCACCAGTCAAACTGCCTCAACGATTGTGTTTTCTAAATGACGAAATTGGTCAGATTTTACCTCGTGATGACTCATTAAAATCGATAAATAATACCAAGATATTCCTCACAGAAAACAATAATGTTTATAATTGATGTTTGTATTGAGGTTCCATAAAAATTATAAGCATATTGGGATAAAAACACTATTTTTTGCCGGAATTCTATTATTTGTAAACTATGTTGTAAGTCATCACTGTTACAGAAGTGTGCTGGGAAGATGGAAAGAGTATTTTGAAGAGCTGATGAATGAGGAAAATGAGAGAGAAAAAAGAGTAGAAGAGGTGACCATTGAGGAGCAGGATGTAGCAAAGATCAGTAAGGGTGAAGTGAGAAGGGCATTGAAGAGGATGAAGAATGGAAAGGCAGTTGGTCCTGATGACATACCTGTGGAGGTATGGAAGTGTCTAGGAGAGGTAGCAGTAGATTTTCTGACAAGAACATTCAACAAGGTCCTAGAGAGTGAGCAGATGCCGGAGGAGTGGAGGAGTAGTGTGCTGGTGCCCATTTTTAAGAACAAGGGAGACGTGCAGAGTTGTGGCAACTACAGAGGGATAAAGTTGATGAGCCATACGATGAAGTTATGGGAAAGAATAGTGGAAGCTAGACTAAGGGCAGAGGTCAGCATTTGTGAACAACAGTTTGGATTCATGCCAAGAAAGAGCACCACAGATGCAATGTTTGCCTTGAGGATGTTAATAGAGAAGTACAGAGAAGGTCAGAGGGAGCTACATTGTGCCTTTGTGGATCTGGAAAAAGCATATGACAGGGTGCCAAGAGAAGAACTGTGGTATTGCATGAGGAAGTCTGGAGTGGCAGAGAAGTATGTTAGAGTGGTGCAGGACATGTATGAGAGATGTAAGACAGTGGTGAGGTGTGCTGTCGGTGTGACCGACGAATTCAAGGTGGAGGTGGGACTGCATCAAGGGTCAGCTCTGAGCCCCTTCTTGTTTGCTATGGTGATGGACAGGCTGACAGACGAGGTGAGACAAGAATCTCCATGGACTATGATGTTTGCAGATGACATCGTGATCTGTAGTGAGAGCAGAGAACAAGTGCAGGAA
The DNA here is from genome assembly GCA_024760905.1 of Plotosus lineatus. Lineage (NCBI taxonomy): Eukaryota > Metazoa > Chordata > Actinopteri > Siluriformes > Plotosidae > Plotosus > Plotosus lineatus. Next base: position 54,410 of record CM045748.1, read on the forward strand.
AATCTAGAGAGGTGGAGGTATGCCCTGGAAAGGAGAGGAATGAAGGTTAGCCTCAGAAAATCAGAATACATGTGTGTGAATGAGAAGGACCCAGGAGGAACGGTGATGTTACAGGGAGCAGAGATAACGAAGGTGGAGGATTTTAAGTACTTAGGCTCAACAATCCAGAGCAATGGAGAGTGTGGAAAAGAGGTGAAGAAGCGTGTGCAGGCAGGCTGGAATGGTTGGAGAAAAGTATCCGGTGTGATGTGCGATAGGAGAGTGTCAGCAAGAATGAAGGGAAAAGTGTACAAGATGGTGGTGAGGCCAGCGATGTTGTATGGCTTAGAAACAGTGGTGCTGAGGAAAAGGCAGGAGGCAGAGCTGGAGGTAGCGGAGATGAAAATGTTGAGGTTCTCCCTGGGAGTAACGAGGATGGATAGGATCAGAAATGAGTATATCAGAGGGACAGCCCACGTAAGATGTTTTGGAGACAAAGTCAGAGAGGCTAGATTGAGATGGTTTGGACATGTACAGAGGAGGGATAGTGAGTATATTGGCAGTAGGATGCTGAGGTTGGAACTACCAGGCAGAAGGCCTCGAGGAAGATCGAAGAAGAGATTTATGGATGTGGTGAAGGAAGACATGAAGGTCGTTGGAGTCAGAAAAGAAGATGCGGAGGACAGGGTGAGGTGGAGGCGGATGATTTGCTGTGGCGACCCCTGAAGGGAGCAGCCGAAAGTAAAAGAAGAAGAAGAAGAAGAAGAAGTTGTAAGTCATCACTGTTGACATCCAAGCTTGTTTATACCCCTAATGTGACGAAAAAGTTCACTCATATAAATTGTGAGGGTTTTTTTTTTTTTTTATAACATGAACTCAATAAACTATTTCTACCTCATGAATTTATAAAACTATCATTATTCTTCAATGACATTCTTTTTAAGTGCATTAATCTCCCCTGCTATTTGATCCATTGTGCTTTTAGTCCTGACAAATTTGAACGATGACTCACGGACGTCGCCCACTTACGATGTATAAAGCCGAACTGAAAAAAAGCACTGGATGAGATGATGTAATACCAATTCGGTTACAGTGGTTCCCCAGATGCCCGTAGATTAAAGTTTTAGGCTCTAAATTCTTGTCTGACGAATTCGTCACCATTCGGTGTAAAGGGTTAAACTGTAAAGATTTTTTTGACCAACCATTTGAACCATTCTATACTAAAAAATAAGATAAATAAAATCAATAAATAATAATACATTTAAATTGATCAGCAATATTAATTCAGGAGCACAATATACAAAACACTTTAAGCTACAAAAAATATATATATAAAACATTTTGTATTATTTTTATTATTGTTATGTATTGAAATCGAGTATTGATTATTTCAGACATTAAAACAAATCCCAATTACCTTATTAAGGAAAACAACTTATTTATTGATCCAACTAAGATGGAGTTTGCCCAGTAGCATACACACATTTTAGTCACATGAATACAAATACATGCGCAGTAGCATGCAGACCTTAAATGACAAAAATACCCAATATTGTAAATGGAACATATGCAACACTCCGCCTCCTTTAAGTTCAACCACAGTTACGAGAATAATGTCAATAATGTCAACTGTTGTCCAGAACTTTTCACATTTGTTAAACATTATCTAACAATTGTCACTCACACCCTATATAAATATTACAACAATTGGTTCGAGCTGAACTTCATAACATTCACAATGATTTTCATTGACGAAGTCAAATACGATACAACAAAGTAATTATCACATTGAACAGAGTTTGGCGGACACACAAATGACAATATTACAAATTCAACTTTTTCTGTGGTTTCATTGTATGACCTGAGCGTCGCACCACCACTGGCCTAGATACACTGACTGTTTTGTCATCTGAAGTCTCGGGTATATGGTCGTTTGAGCTTTCCTCAGTGTCATTCTATTCTGGAGTTGGAACGACAGATGATGCTGGTATGGTGTCAAGAAGAAAGCGTGGTGATGGTACTGTTGACACAGGAGATGACGTTGCAGATGCATTTTCCTCATTTATATGTCGTTGATAGAGATGATCTTGATGTCGACGTCAGATGCGGTCATCCTGTAACTTAACCGTATATATGACAAAGCCTAATTTCTCCTCAATTACCACGGGTTGCCATTTTGGTATTCCTTGAAAATTCATAGCCTATACAAAATCACCAACAAGGAAAACACGGTCCCCTGGCATGCTAATCATATTTCTCGATTTCGTATGATTGCTTTGCAAGATCTCGAGCATGTGTAGAGGGAAACACCACATCTTGTCGTGTCGGGTCTTCACTCGAAGAGTAATCCTTCTGGTGACTGTCCAGTGGTGGTTGAGGGCGAGACTTGATAAACTACGATTAAGAAGATCTTCTTAAGATCTTCTTCTCAAACTTAACATAGCAAACGTTTCGTGTAGTTTTGTGAGTAATTTGTGCATTCGGGTTTTCATTCATTACATCTCTTTGCTTAAATGAGTATGTCTTAGATTGTGCCGATATGACCAGATTAATTAATTGCTGTGTTTGAAACTTGCACCCATGCTGTTAGGCTTCCACTTCTGACCAACCATATTTGCTTAGGGTTACAAAAGTCCTCAAAACAGTGTAAACACGACGACTTGACACAAGGGTAACACGATATATATACTCAGTCTGTAGTTTGTAAACAATGAATGCAGCGTGATTGCATCATTACGTCAGGGGATTACGAAGGTATGACTAAATTTAAATTTTTACTTTTTTTCCTGTAAAAAAGGTAAAATCTAAAAACAACATAAAACGGATAAACGTAAGTCAGGGTGCGTCTGTATCACAAAACTCTCTGATCTCTTTATACAAATAAGCTTCATCAACTCTGTCCTCATCATTATTATCTTAATCTATATCCTGCTCAGCAGAAAGGATCACATCATAATCAAACAACTGACTCATCTCACTTTTATTAACAGATGCCTCTTCTTCATCAACATCACAATCAAACTCCTCATCAACACAGCTGGTATTATCATCATCAGTTTGTTCATCTCTAAAATGAAATGAAAGATTTAAGTATTTTTCAGATCTTGACAAATTTTTGTACAAAACTAAACAGCCCACGATTCAGAAACTTACTGACTGTAGTTGAAGAGAAAGTCGGAGATAAGTTCCACATGCATTAAACCAGCAGAAAGGAAACCAGAAGATAACGTGTGACGGGCAGTGCGCATGTGCAACCCCGAGCTGACCAATCAGTGTACTCGTTTCAGATCATCCTCAGCAACTGGCCTGCATTGATTACGAAAATATCGTCTTCATAACCTTTAATTTATTTGCGGAAACGACATTTTAAGATCAAGACAGGATCCAAAATGGAAAGACTACTCCACGGCCATTCTTCTGGTGTATGGATTATAAGCCTATAATGTGTCTTGTGCCAAACTCGGTTAATAATTGCAACTAAAACCAGTAAGTTTGCTACTATTTTTATATAGTTTTAGGAAAATGGAAAACAAAAACATTTTCTTTCATTAGTTTTCGTCACTTTTAAGTGAACAAGTCATAATTGTATACTTGTTTTATTAGTTTAGGCAAAAATCCAAATTTCGATAAAAATGGAACATTTTTACTTTTCTGGTCTTTTTATCCCAAAAGTGGTCAGTGCGACAAGTGCCGATTTCCGGTGGAAATTCTGTAAATGGCGTTAATCTGTTCCGTCGTCTTTTGAACAGAAGTTAATGGTGCCATAAATCTTACCGAATATCCGCCAATTCACTGAAAAAAATATTGAATGCAAAACACTATGTTGTGGTCTGTGTTGCGAGAGTCTGGTTTTGAAATCTCTCTCTCACTCTCTCTGCATGCTGGAGAGGGGCATGGCTGTCACACGCAAGTGGACCGCTAAACACACACCTGATTTCACTTAATCAAGGGCTATAAAAATGAGCAGAGCGTTCCTTCCTTCCTTTGATTTCCATTTTCTATTCTGCAAACACGCTGATGGTTTTGCAGCCTACTCTTGTCCAAAGTCAGCAATGGTTCTTTTAGATGCCTCTCACCGCAGACAGTGAGAGACATGGCTGGCCTTTTATAACCCAATTAGCTGCACTGGGGGGGGGGGGGGGGGGGGTAGTGACAACCCTGTGGAGAGTGGTAATCAAACCCCACCAAGGATCAGCAATCTCGCTCCCAGGTCAACACTGCCACACATACTGTAGTAAGGATTATTAAAATTGTGGTGCCATGGTGGTACGGTGCGGAATTATCAATCCCAAGGATGGGGCCCCACAGTCCTAACTGTCATTGGCTTGCTGCTGTCCCCCAGGGCAGATTACTGGGTATTTTATTTGATTTGTTTTAAACACATTTTATTCAATCAAAACAGTTGCGCATGTTATCAACTTAAAAAAGCCTTTTCCTAAAAGGCTGGCCATTCCTAACTGTCTATGGTGAGACTTTCATCAAGAGGACCTTCCTCGACCTCAGCGTGTTTCTGTCCTGTGATTGCCGGACGAGCTGTCCAGGGTGTTCTCTGCCCAGAGTCAGCTGAGATGGGCACCATAGTCCCTGTGACCCTAATTAGGATTAAGCAGTTGAGTAAATCAATGAATGCCTTACTCAGCCCTCAAACCGCTCACAAAAACAGACTTAATTAATATAGTCAAAGTTCCACCTTTTATTGCTTTAACTAAAAAGAAACAAAAAAATTCCTGTGTGGACAACCTGTGTGTCGTAGGACTCATGTCACACGCCACAAGTGTCATAACATTTTTAAGTGTGTGTGTGTGTGTGTGTGTGTGTGTGTGTGTGTGTGTGTGTGTGTGTGTGTGTGTGTGTGCGTTATACACCAAAGACTGGTGCCAGCTGTTCATCATAATACTGAACACTATGTAGGGTAGCGTTGAAAAATACATTGAAACGGTACTGTTGCTTTGTTTAATTATGACTGAATAATGTCACCGATACAAAAACCAACATTTTAGTACTAATATCTCGCTAATAAAATATTTTATTCAGGCTGGTTCAAAAAATTTCTTCAGCCAGAAATTGGCGCCTCATCTAATTTTATTTTGTTTTGTATATTAATTCATTTGGTTTATTTATTGAAAAACATGCTGGAACCTAGCCTTTCACACAAGTAAAATTGAGTGTGATGGGACTGAGATGATCATTTTAGTGGTGGTTTTGGGGTTTGGGGACAACAAGCTGTTCCAGTTGTTTCAGAGTTTCAGAGTTTATTCTATTTGAAATGTAAGTTTGGGGGTGGATTGAAGGCTTTCACTCACTTTAGACGAAATTTTAAAAGCCTTTGGTCTAGAGCAAATTAGAAGAAACCTCAGCCTAAAACATCATCGTCCCCGCAGTTGGACAAACAAATGATAAGTGTGGTGGAAAGCATTATTTCGCCAAACTGTCTCGGACCAGACTCTCAAGATCTGACAGACCTTGTCTTAGTCTTAGTTTACTCACATGGTCAAGCCCAAAAGTCAGAGCATTTCAGAGCAGACTGATTCACAGAGTGAATATGAAGATTTATTCATTGGCATGGTGAAAACTGATGACGACGAGGATGATTGGTGTGAGCCTCTGTTCATTGAAGGACAAGAAATTTCTTTCATACTTGACACTGATGCCCAGTTTAATGTGATTTCTCAATCAGTGCTGGACAGTCTCAAACTGGGTCAATACAGTTTGTAAAATTCACGTGCCAGGTAAAATTGCAACACCAGAACTGATTGAACTCAAATTCAAACGGAAAGGTAACGATACTGTTCACAAAGTGTCTTTCAGATTCATGAAAGAAGAGCGATCCAACACATTGGGTAAAAGATTGTGCATGAACTTGATTGAACTCGTGTTTGAAGATTCTCTGAAATGTGAGACGAATGCTTTGGAAGAATTTCCAGCATTATTCAGTGGTTTAGGGTGTGTGCCAGGAGACCACTACATTGACACTAACCCTAAAGTGACACCAGTGCTTCATCCACTGAGAAAGGTGCCAGCTGCACTTATGGACAAAGTAAAAGCAAAACTGAACAGATTGGAAAAATTGGTGGTGTTGAAAAACGAAGAACCCACGAGTTGGGGAAATAAAGCGGCGAATCGTTAACATTATCCAAAGAGAACTGTTGAGGAAATAATGTCGAGATTGCCAGGTGCTACTGTCTTCAGTGTCCTGAATGCCGAAGCAGGATTTGGGCAGATCAGACTTGATGATAAAAACTCCAAATTGTGCACGTTCAATACGCCATACACCGTGAACGCATGGTCAAAACCTTTTGGTGTAAAATCTACACAAGAAGTGTTTCAAATTGCGATGACGCAGATTTTTGAAGGACTTGATGGGGCTGAGTGAGAGGCAGACATGTTCGTGAACACGACTCGAGACTTGTTCAAGTTTTGCAGAGACTGTCGCAGAAAGGTGTCACATTGACCACGTCGAAGTGCAAAAATACGCATGTCGATGTGTCATATGTGGGCCACTTTTTGACGAAGGACCTGGAAAATATCAAAGCAATTCATGACATGCATGAACCTGAAAGCAAACAAGACTTGATGAGATTCCTTGGTATGATACAATAAATGGGTAAGTTATACCAAATCTCTCACAAGAGACTGCGGTATTGACAGAGCTCCCGGGCCGTGGCATCACGTGGCATTTGACAGAGTGGCACAAGCAGTGCTTCGAGAAACTGAAGAACAGAGTGACTGACATTCCTGTCCTCCAGTTCTACGATGTCAACCAATCAGTGACGCTGTCGGTTGATGCAAGTTCAGAAGGGCTTGTTGCGATGTTGTCTCAAAATGACAGACCAGTGCCTTTTGCGTCGAAAGCAATCATGGACACACAAAAGAACTCTGTTCAAATTGCGAAAGAAATGCCTGATAATTCTTCATGGGTGTGAAAAATTTCATCAGTACAGCTCTATAAAATCAGTTGAAGTTGAGACAGATAAACCACTGGAGGTCATCATTCGCAAACCCTTATGCACTCTACAACTACAACGGATGTTGTTGCGATTGCAGAAATATGACCTGCATGTTTTTTCCGGCCTGACAAAGAACGTGTTGTCCTGATGCTTTGAGCAGGGCATTTCTACCAACTAGTGATGACTGGTTTGGGGACAAGGACTAGGAGTTGAACTTCATCTCAATGGTTCCCAAGACACCTGAGAAGGGTGGTTATGGTTGTGCTGAATGGATGGCCAGAAGACAGAAATAAAGTTCTTGTTCTTGTGAGAGACTTTGAAAACATCCGAGACGAAATCACGACTGTGGATGGACTGTTGTTTAAGGGTATAAAGCTAATTGCTCCAAATAAACTGCAGAACCAAAAGCTTCATAAAGTTCATGAATCTCACTTGGGCATTGTTAAATTATTGTCAATAAGGGGCCAAAGACATTCTTTTCGGGAGAGGAATTCACAAGCAGGTTGGGGATTTTGTCATAAAACTTCAAAGTGTGTAATGAAAACAAAAACTCAAATACCAAGCAGCCATTACGAAGTCATGAAATTCTTACAAGGCCATGGGCGAAAGTGGAACATACACCTGTGTTCCTGATGTTGTCTCACAAACCCTAGGCAGTTGAGCTGTCAACAAACAACAAGACCAAATGAGCCAAATGTCTGAAGATTGAGATCAGGCAGGGTGGTTAAAATGCCACTCCGATACCAGGACTGAACTGTGATGGCTCGGAGAACAGAACGTTAATTCCCTCTCTGTCTTTAATAGCCCAAATTTGTTGCAAGTCCTTCCCATCTCTATTTCTCTGCTATGCAAACCTGTATCAATCATTTTCTCCCTCCTTACTCTCCAGCCTAGCATGACCTCACATGCTTTCTGTTTGGCCTTTGACACGCTACCTTTCCCTTCTAATGTGTCTCCCTGTACTCCTGTTTACTTTCTTTAGTCCTATCAATGTCCCACTCCTTCTGAGCTAACTTATTCCTTTGTACACACTCCTGCACTTCCTGATTCCACCACCAAGTCTCCTTATCTGCTTCCCTTCCAGAGAACGCAAAAAGTACTCTCCTTCCTGTCTCCCTGATCACATTAGCTATCATTGTGCGGTCATCTGGAAACACTTCTTGAACCACAAAGCCTGTTTCAACTTCTCCTTGAAGACAACATGACACTCTTCCTTTTTCAGCTTCCACCACTTTGTCTTTTGCTCACCCACTACAACTTTGCAGTCACTGACTTCCTCCAAGTTAGATTGGCTAGACAAAATGTAGTCCACCTGTGTGCTCATACCTCCGCTTTTTTCAGTCATCCTCTGTTCCTGTCTCTTCTAGAAGAAAGAACTCACCACAGCCATTCCCACCCTTTTTGAGACCTATCAACATTTGTCCTTCTGTGTTCCTGTCCTGGACATCATACCTGCCAATCACTTCCTCGTCCCCTCTGTTGTCTGCACCAACATGTCCATTGAAGGCTGCACCAACAACCACACCTGTTTGAAACCATGGTGGTACTCTGCAAAATTTCATCTAATTAATCTCTCTTGATAGGTGGAGGTGGGACTGCATCAAGTGTCAGCTCTGAGCCCCTTCTTGTTTGCTGTAGTAATGGACAGGCTGACAGACGAAGGTAGAAAAGATGGATTTATGATGTTTGCAGATGACATTGTGATCTGTGGTCAGATCGGGGAACAAGCGCAGAAAAATCTACAGAGGTGGAGGTATGCCCTGGAAAGGAGGGGAATAAAGGTTAGCCGCAGTAAAACCGAATGGATATGTGTGTGTGAACGAGAAGGACCCAAGAGGAACAGTGAGGTTATTTAGGAGAAGATATGATGAAGTTGGAGGATTAAGTTCTTGGGTTCAACGGTCCAGAGCAATGGACAGTGTGTAAAAGAGGTGAGAAACGTGTCCAGGCAGGTTGGAATGGTTGGAGAAAAGTGTCCGGTGTGATGTGTGATAGGAAGGTATTGGCAAGAATGAAAGGAAAAATGTCAACACAGTGTTGAGGCGAGCAATGTTGTATGGTTTAGAGGCAGAGCTGGAGGTAGCAAAGATAAAAATGTTTAGGTTCTCTTTGGGAGTAACGAGAATGGATACGATCAGGACTGAGTACATCAGAGGGACAGCACATGTATAAGGTTTTAGAGACAAAGTCAGAGAGGCCAGATTGAGATGGTTTGGACATGTACAGAATAGGGGGAGTTAGTATATTGGTAGTCAGATGCTGAGGTTGGAAATATCAGGCAGAAGGCTTAGAGGAAGACCAAAAAGAAGATTTATGGATGTGGTGAATGAGGACATGAAGGTACATGAAGACGCAGAGGATCGGGTGAGATGGAGGCATATTATTAGCTGTTATTAGTTATTTACCCTTAAGGGAAAAGACGAAAGGAAAAGAAGGAGGAAGAATCAAAATTGTATGTGTTTTCCGTGCTTTTATATCTAAATGAATTCTCACATCAGTCTATCTGACTTTTGTTTTTTTCCCTTTTACTCGGGAGTCGCCACAGCGAATCATCTGATTCGCACGTTTGAATTGGTGGAGGTTTTTTACGTCGGATGCCCTTCCTGTCACAACCCTTTATAGTAAGGGAAACGCTGACGGCTTTGCAGCCTCCTCTTTACGAAAGTCAGCAATGGTTCTTTTACATGCCTCTCACCATAGACAGTGACCCGCCCGGCATGGCCCGCCTTTGATAACCCAGTCAGCTGCACTGGGGGTTGGACAGTGACAACCTTGTGGAGAGTTGGACTCAAACCCCCAATCGTTGGATCAGATCAGCGATCCAGCGCCCTATACGACTCACCACTGCCTATTAATGAATTCCCACATCAGGAATTATTATTCGAGACTACCAGCATGCTTTGCGAGCAACTCCAATGAAGGTCCTTTGTCCCTTCCAAGATCCCTTGAGAGCGATGTGGCAGAGTTTTCAGATTTAGGTTGTATCTTTCTTTTGATTTATTTTGTTTTGTTTGTTTTTTGCACGATGCTTTTCTATGACCGAGCAATCCCACTGCAGTTCTGAGAGCACAGTTCTTTCAGATTTTCAAACTGAGCATGCTTAACTACTATCCTGAGCTAATATGCCACGTCAGCTCGATGCTCACAGCACTCCGCAAAACAATAAACCCAGACCTACGTAGATGAAGCAGGTGGGGAGGGGCTGACCGGCGACTCCAGCTCTTGGTCAGTAGTGGGAGGTTCGCCCTCCTGGTCATTGTTCAGTCTCTGTGAACCAAGATAGATAGGCTTCATGCTGAATTGAAACGCAGAGGGATCTCCAGGACTGCACCATGCGCTATGTTTCTGTGAAACCTGGCTCGAAGAGAATACACAAGCCAGCCACATGGCCTTCATGGAGGACCAGAGTGAAAAGGCCTGCGGGGTCCTCATTAAATAAACCTGGTGTACTAACTGTAGATTATCGAAAGATTTAAAAATCTTGGTCTGAGAATGTCTATCCTTCTCTAGCCTTGAAGTTGTGGCCGTTTTTGCCAACCCAGAGAATTGTTCATTTATTTTTTCCACAATTAAATACTGGGCAACGTGCAATATAATTATGATATAATTAAATATAATTTAGTGCAATTTAAATTATTGTTTTTGTCTCTACTGATGTATTTATTGTATTATTATATAAATGCAGCCATGGGGCGAAGGGGCACTAACCAGTGTCTCTCCACCTTTTGCTGGTCAAAAGCCCAGACAAATGCAGAGAGTTGTGTCAGAAAGGGCATCCGACGTAAAACCAATGCCAAACTTATATGATGCAAATCAGAAGTATTTCCCCCATACCGGATCGGTCGAGGCCCGACTAAACAACGACCGCCATCATTGCTGTTAATCAACGGGGTGCTGATGGAAATTGAACTACTGTTGGTCGAAGACGTCGAAGAAGGAGAGGCGGGAGGCATGTCCGTAGGCAGAGAGAGAAGAGGAAAGGCATGAGTCTTGGACTGAAAGTATGGACTTTGAATGTTGGAACTATGACAGGAAAAGGTAGAGAGCTGGCTGACATGATGCAGAGGAGGAAGATGGACATGCTGTGTGTTCAGGAGACCAGGTGGAAAGGTAGCAAGGCTAGAAGCTTAGGAGCAGGGTTTAAGCTGTTTTTTATGGTGTGGATGGGAAGAGAAATGGAGGAGTAATCTTGAAGGATGAGTTTGTCAGGAATGTTCTTGAAGTGAAAAGAGTGTCAGACAGAGTGATGAGTCTCAAGTTAGAAATTGAAGGCGCGATGTTCAATGTTGACAGTGCTTATCCCCACAGGCAGGATGTGAGCTAGAAGAGAAGGAGGAATTCTGGTGATTTAGATGAAGTGATGCAGAGTACCCCCAGAGGTGCTTTCACCTCTTTAGTGGTCATTGGTGCAGACTTCAGTGGACCTGTTGGTGCAGGCAACAGAGGGGACGAGGAAGTGAAGGGCAGGTTTGGTTTCCAGGACAGGAACACAGAAAGACAGATGTTGGTAGATTTTGCAAAAAGGATGGAAATGGCTGTGGTGAATACTTTCTTCCAGAAGAGACAGGAGCATAGGGTGACTTAGAAAAGCGGCGGTAGGAGCACACAAGTAGACTACATCTTGTGTAGGCGATGTAATTTGAAGGAAGTGAGTGACTGCAAAGTGGGTGAGAGTGTTTCCAAACAGCATAGGATGGTTCAGCAGGATGACGCTGATGGTGAGGAAGGTGAAGAAGGCAAAGGCAGAGCAGAAGAAAAAGTGGTCGAAGCTGAAAAAGGAAGAGTGTTTTGTTGTCTTCAAGGAGGAGTTGAAACTGGCCAGGAAGTGCTTCCAAATGACTACAGCAAATGTGATCAGGAACACTGGTAGGAGAGTCCTTGGTAGGTCCACTAGAAGGAAAGTAGATAAGGAGACTTGGTGGTGGAATGAGGAAGTGCAGGAGTGTGTACAAAAGAAGAGGTTAGCCAAGAAGAAGTGGGACATTGAGAGGACCGAAGAGAGTAAACAGGAGTACAGGGAGACACAGTGTAAGGTGAAGGTCGCAGTGTCAAAGGTCAAACAGAGGGTGTATGATGACCTGATACATTTGGACAGCAAGGAGGGAGAAAAAGATCTATACACGTTGTCACAGCAAAGAGATAAAGATGGGAAGGATGTGCAGCAAGTTAGATTGATAAAGGACAGAGAGGGAAATGTATTGACTGATGACAGAAGTGTGCTGGGAATATGGAAAGAGTACTTTGAAGAGCTAATGAATGAGGAAAATGCTCTCATTTTGAACAATGAACACAATTTTGCACAAAAACAGTAGAAGATGTGACCATTGAGGAGCAGGATGTAGCAAAGATCTATCAGAGTGAAGTGAGGAGGGCATTGAAGAGGATGAAGAATGGAAAGGCAGTTGGTCCTGATGATATACCTGTGGAGGTGTGGAAGTGTCCAGGGAGGTAGCAGTAGATTCAACATTCAACAAGGTCCTAGAGACAGAGCAGATGCCAGAGGAGTGAAGGAGAAGTGTGCTGGTGCCCATTTTTAATAACAAGGGAGACCTGCAGAGTTGTGGCAACTGCAGAGTGATAAAGTTGATCAGACATACAATGAAATTATGGGAAAGAATAGTGGAAGCTAGAGTAAGGGTCAGCATTTGTGAACAACAGTTTAGTTTCATGCCAACAAAGAGCACCACAGATGCAGAGGTGTGCTGTCGGTGTGACCGACAAATTAAAGGATTCAAGGTGGAGGTGGGACTGCATCAAGGGTCAGCTCTGAGCCCTTTCTTGTTTGCTATGGTGATGGACAGGCTGACAGACGAGGTGAGACAAGAATCTCCATGGACTTTGATGTTTGCAGATGACATTGTGATCTGTAGTGAGAGCAGCGAACAAGTGCAGGAAAATCTAGAGAGGTGAACGTATGCCCTGGAAAGGAGGGCAATAAAAATTAGCCTCAGAAAATCAGAATACACATGTACACATGTACACATGGAACTCCCAGGCAGAAGGCCAAGAGGATGACCTATGAAGATATTTATGGATGTGGTGAGGGAAGACATAAATGTCGTTGGAATCAAAAAAGAAGATGCAGAGGACAGGGTGAGATGGAGGCGGATGATTTGCTTGTGGCGACCCCTGAAGGGAGCAGCCGAAAGGAAAAGAAGAAGAAAAGAAGATTATAATTATCATCCTCATCAGCATAATCATAATCGTCATCATCATCATCATCATCATCATCATCATCATCATCATCATCATCATCATCATCCTCATCATCATCCTGCGCAGGGGCAGCAACCAAAGCAAAGAGGTCCAGACATCCCTCTCTAGCTGCTTCCTCCAGCTCTTCTAGGGGGACACCGAGGCTGTCCCCAACAAGCCGAGAGACAAAGTCCCTCCAGCGTTTTCTAGGTTGACCCCGGGGTCCCTTCACGGTTGGACATGCCCGAAACACCAGGGAGGTGTTCAGGAAGCATTCTGACGAGATGCTCGAGCCACCTCAACTGGCCCCCCCTTAATGTGGAGGAGCAGCGGACCTAATCCGAGCACTTCTCGGATGGTAGAGCTTCTCACTTTATCTTGAAGGGAGAGCTCCGCCACCCGACGAAAAAAGCTCATTGCTCATTTCAGACGCTTGTATCTCCTAAGACAATGGGTGCGTCTCCAGGGGGTTCTCCAACACAGCCTCTAAAGACTCCAAAAAGGTTGAATACTCTGAACTGTCATTTGGCCATTTACCCACCCATAGGCGATGGGAAACTATGATGAAAGCATCGACCGGGGAAAACTACTCTACTAAAACTCGAGATGGGTGGTTCCAGAGCTCAAGCTGTGGTTTAGGCGAGCCACACTATATCTCATCGGTATCTCCTTATCTCACGCACCAGCTCAGGTTCCTTCCCCACCAGAGGTGATGCCATGTCCCAAGAGTCAGAGACAGTAACCGAGGATCGGTCTCATACCCATACCGCCGGCTGACACAAACTCACATCGCACCAAACCCCCATGGGAGGGTGTCCCCATGTTTCCTTTTCGGGCTGGGCCAGCTGGACTCCATGGGCAGAAGCCCAGTCATACCTCACCTTACGAATTCATTTCGTTCAGTAAGTGGTTTTGGAACCTGATTTTTTTACGTTAAATGTAAAAGGCCTGATTCGTTCCAAGGCCCCCATTGCCCTTTCAAAATAATTTTAAGGCCTCCTTCTGCTTCAATACTGTACCGATGGTTGATGGGTTTCAGCCTTATTCCTTTGCAATATCACCCAACCACATGCCACGAGCCCACTTCTTCTTTTCACTCGCACTGGGAATCTCACATGTGTGTGTGTGTGTGTGTGTGTGTGTGTGTGTGTGTGTGTGTGTGTGTGTGTGTGCCCGTGTGTTGACCATGTCTTCTTAGCAGAGTTATAATCTTTCAAATGTTTATGCAAGGTGAAAAGCCTGAGCCAAAAAATAAAGTGTCAATGAGCACACTCGAAAAACTCATGAAACAACAGTAACAGTGTAAAGTTGTCCTTTGCACAAAAAGCATCATGGGTGTTATGGAGATGCAGCTCCATAACAGCCAATGGTAGGGAGCTGTGTCATGCCTCCTGGCCAATGGTAGATCAGATGACGTTGGCCATACTGAACACACATCATCATCCCTTGATCCAGTGAGGGTTTAAGCGAAAACAAGAATGAGGTGTCGCGGTCTGGGAAAGGATAAAAATCATTGACAAATCTTTGGGACTCCAGTGGACGACTGTCAGAGCCATTATCCATGAATGGAGAAGGCAAAGCAAAGTGCTGACCCTTTCCAGAAGTGGCCAATTAACCAAAATTACTCCAAAAGCAAAGTGCAGACTGACCGGAAAAGTATGACAAGACCCTTTCCAGAAGTGGCCAACCAACCAAAATTACTCAAAAGAAAAGCGCAGACTGACCCTCCGGTAAGTAAAAAAGGATCAAAAAAAATTTGAAACAAATACAAGCCTCACCTGCCTCAGTTAATGTTCATGACTCCACCATTAGAAAGACACCAGGCAAAAATGGAATCCATGGAAGAATCCAGAGGCAAATTCCACTGTTGCCAAGAATCATTCTGATCATCCCCAAAGCGTTTGGAAACCTCTGGACTTATGAAACTAATTGAACGAATTCAACTTTTGGGGAGAAATGCATCCCGTTACATGTGGCGCGAAAGGAACACTGGATTTGAGAAAAAGAACATTGTGCCAACAGAAAAAACATGGTGATTATCTTGGTGGGCCTGTTTGCTGCTTCATGACGTGCGTGACTTGTCTCAATTGATGGAAGCATGAATTCTGCTCCCGAGTTTTCCTCCCGAGTGCACCTGGGTTCTGCAGCAAGACAATGATCACACCTGCAAGTACACTTCTGAATGGCGGAAAAAGAACAAAATGAGGGTTTTGGAGTGTCCTCGTCAAAGTATCGACCTGAACTCTACCTATTAACATGCTGTGTGCTTTCAGGGGCACTACTCATGGGTGCTTGTAGGTTCAGATTTTTTTTTTTTCCTTAATAAATGCAATTGGCACCGAAAACTGCATTTTGTTTTTACTTGTGTTTTATCATTGTATAATTAGGTTTGCTTGATGAATGACAGTGTTGTCACTGTATGTGTAATGTATAATGTATTCTTCTGTAATCAGCTTAAGCGAGAAAATGGTTTCAATAGAAAGTCTTTGTTCTGGCCTTTTATTTTTACTTATATTTGCTCTACGAAAAAGTATTGAGCACGCTCTTACGGAAGGATCTACTCAGAAAATTCGAAAAAATATATATGGAAAGCAAAATATGTTAAGATAATTTATTCTGGAATAACACAACTGTCTTTTGATTAATCTTTATGTTCAAAAATAATTTAGTTTTAATGCGTTCAATAAATATTTACCTTGTTCGGCCTGAAACCGACAGTGTCCTTTGAGTTTTGGCCCGCAAGGCAAATGAGTTTGACACTCCTGCTGTCAAAGAACCATCGCTGACTTTCGACAAGAGGACCTGTGTAGCCAATCAGTGTATTTCTGTCTTGGCAAGCTGTCCAGGGTGTACTCTGCCCTCGCCCAGACCCGAATTTGGATTGTGTGGCTCAGAAAATGAATGAATAGATCAGTTACTATTTTCAAAGAAAGTTCCTGTAGACTTTGTACAATTGTGGGATTTTTCTGGTATACTGTAAGCACAGTCAGTATATTTCAGACAGTATGTCAAAGAAGATTCTGAAAAACTGAATGAGATTGTTAATTTCTCTCTGAATATTAATCAGTTACCGTAGAGTTAAAAAAAATTTCTTTTTTAAAAAATTTTTGTGACACTTGCAGTAAATATTTTTGGAGCACATAATTAAGAAAATCAATTAAAATAATATTATATGTAATAAATATGATTTTTGTTTGGTTCAAGTGTTTGACGAGCTGTTGTGTGTCCGTTATAAATTTTAAATGTAATAGCGCACTTGGATTGATTGATTCAGTGCGGTGGATGATATTATATGAATGTAGAAATAACTTGGTATGTGTGTAATATCTGTTGATATAATACAATGCATTAATTTTATAAATATATAAATGTATGATATATTTTATTTTGGCAGAGTTCATCTCCAACTTCAGAAAAAAGAATTCTGTGTCAATTTCTTTACCACCTGCTTGACTCCCCTGGTAGAGATTTGTGCTCCAGACCATGACAGCTGCCGTACTAGGTGATGCAGCCAGAGAGAATTGTCTCGATGGTGCCTCAGTAAAAGTTGGTGAGTTTTCTGGTGTCCATGCCAAACCTCTTCAGCCACCAAAGAGAAAAGCGCCGTAGTCTCTCTGCTCGTAGGCTTCACAAAGTGTGATAAACTTCCCTGGGAAGAAACCTGCTGCCGGCCCTTTGTTCTTTTCTTTCCTTGTTTCATGCTATTTCCTGTTTTTTGTGTTTCCTCATCTCGACACAACTTCCCCCTGTTCTTATGAAGGATTTTATCATGTTTCTCATTGCTTGTTCTTTTGTAGTAGCGCTTACCCATTTTCATGAAGCACCTGAAGCCTTCACGTATTCTGGGATATTGAGTCAAAAAATATTCATATTCATAAGTTTCTGCATATTAATGAAGTGATGCTCTACTTTTGACCTGGACTCAGTGCCAGCGTCACTGACTGAAAGCATGAGGAAACGTAATTCAGGAAGGTTCAGTTCTCACATTCCAAAAAGTGAAAGTAAATGTGATGTTACTGTCGTGGAAAAATACAGCCTCGACTCAGAATACACAGGAAGGTTTTGTTACTTAAAATTTATTTTGATTCATATCTGAGATTATATTATATTTATATATTACATTATATATTGATTCATGTACATGTAATTTATTCATGTACTGGCTGATGGCTCTAGACGTGCTGGGAATATGATGAAAATAGTGTGCAAATGTCTCGATAAAATGCATTATCTGTTCATTATAGTCACCGCAAAGCATGCTGGGATTCTCGACCATTTGAATGAATTCTCGGAGAATTCATTTGGAAAAAAGATGTAAGCGCGATCTCGAAAGTGAACACACAGAAATCAATACAGGGTGGCAAGAGCAGAACTTCAACAGAAATTGCAAGTGATGAAGGACAGCTGCAAGTGATGAAGGACAGCTGGTGGCAGATGAAGGCAAGAGAAATCGAGCAACTAGCAGATGAAAACAACTCCAAAGCATTCTTTGCATCTCTGAAAGTAGTCTACGGGCCACAGGGTGCCTGCCTCGGATCTGTTAAGAGCATGGTGCTTCATACACATGCTGCATAGAAGGAACGCTTTGAGCGTCGGTTGAATCCTGAGGCCAGTGCAGATGACAGTGCTGGTGAAATACTGCAGCTGCCTATTGGGCATGTGTTCACCGACTACAGAAAAGCTGGAATTAGACATCAAGAAGCTGAGAAACGGAAAAGCTGCAGGTCCAGATGGCATACCAGCCGAAGTCTGGAAGCACGGAGGAACAGCTCTACGGCACCAGCTGCTTCAACTGTTCCTCAAGTCTCAAGTACAAGACTTCAAGGTTGCTATCATTGTCATGATCTACAAAAGAAAGGGCAAGCGTGCAGATTGCGTAAATTAGAGAGGAATCTAATTGCTGTCCGCAGACAGCAGATTCTGTCAGCAGTCAGCAGATTCTGGCCAAAATTCTGCTGAACTGACCCCAGTCCCTTGCAGAAAGCATCTGTTCTAAGAATCAGTGTGGATTCAAAACCAAACGATCAAAAGTCGACAGAACAGCGGCAGCCTCTAATTGTCACTTTTGTCGATTTTAGAAAGGCATTTGACACAGTGGACAGGTCGATGGAAACTTCTTGCTTGTTACGGGTTTCCAGAAAAAAATGTCAACGTTGTGAACCGCTTTCATCTTGGGAATCATCCCCTCATTCTGTGCAGCAACAAATGCTCAAACTTATTCAATGTTGGGCATGGTGAGAAGCAGGGCTGTGTTCAGAAGATTCTTCACAATCTTATGAGCCGAAGTTCTATAAAGCATGCCAGAAGAACTCAGAGATTTATACCTACGAACAAAAAGTGATGGCGATCTATTAAACCTCAGACGTCTCCAGGAAAAAAGCAAGACGCACGGCGTTCCTATTTAAGAGCTTCTCATTGCAGACAACTCGGCGCTCGTGATGCACAGTCAGCAAGCAATGCAAAGCCTGGTGACTGCATTCGCAGATACTTCAAAGAGATTCAGACTAACTTCAAACTGCAAGAAGATTGAAGTACTGATTCAGGACACTCAATCAACGCAGTGACCCCGAGGGAGGTGCTACTTGACAGCGCACCGCTTGCAGACGTTGAAAATTTACATACCTTGGCAGTTCTATATCTCGCAACGGAACTGTCGACCCTGAGATTGCAAGAAGAACTCAAGCTGCCACAACGGCTTTTGCAAAACTTCGAAACTGAAAGACATTTGCCTGAAGACCAAGATTAAGGCCTGCAGAGCGATTGTGCTTACAACGCTCCCATACAGATGTGAGACTGGACTCCTATAATCCTTTGAAGTGGACATAATTATAATTTATAAACGTATAATCCTTTGAGTGTCATGAATGGACACCTTCCAGCCAAGACACCGCTGCCGGCTCATGAACATCTCGTGAAAAGATCACGGATAGAATTCGAGGTCTTGAGAAAAGCTGACATTCCTAGCATAGAGGAGCTGATCACCACCTCCCATAGAAGGCGGACTGGGCACGTTACACGCATGTCTGAAAACAGGCTTCCAAAAGTATATACTGGAGCTTCGAGGGTGAGGTCCAAAGACGCGTTCAAAAAGTGCCTCAAGAACATTGACGAATTCATGAATTCACCCACTGGAGTCAAACTGTTTAAGACAGGAAAGTGTCAAACATCGCCTCCCGACGTGTATGCCGGGAATGCCGAGTTTTTAGAAGGTGTGATGTACAATGTTGTTCGTGCTTATGCCCCACAGGCAGGATGTGAGCTCGAAGAGAAGAAGAGATTCTGGAGTGAGTTAGATGAAGTGATGCAGAGTACCCCCAGAAGTGAAATAGTAATAAATTAGCATTAGTCGATGGACATGTTGGTGCAGGCAACAGAGGGGACGAGGAGGTGATTTGGTATCCAGGACAAAAACACAGAAGGACAGATGTTAATAGATTTTGCGAAAAAGGATGGAAATGGCTGTGGTGAAATACTTTCTTCCAGAAGAGACAGGAGCATAGGGTCACTTATAAAAGTGAAGGGAGGATCACACAGGTAGAATACATCCTGTGTCGGTGATGTAATTTGAAGGAAGTCAGTGACTGCAAAAAGTAGGAGTGGGTGGGAGTGTTGCCAAACAGCATGGGATGGTGGTGTGCAGGATGATGCTGATGGTGAGAAAGGAGAAGAAGGCAAAGGCAGAACAGAAGACAAAGTAGTGGAATCTGTAAACGGAAGAGTGTCGTGTTGTCTTCAAAAAGGGGTTGAAACAGGCTTTGGGTGGTCAGGAAGTGCTTCCAGAGCTTCCACAGCTAATGTGATCAGGGAGACAGGTAGGAGAGTTCTTGGTGTGTCCTCTGGAAGGGCAGGAGATAAGGAGACTTGGTGGTGGAATGAGAAAGTGCAGGAGTGTGTGTATAAAGGAAGAAGTCAGCTAAGAAGTGGGACAGTGAGAGGACAGAGGAGAGTAAGCAGGAGTACAAGAACAGTGTAAGGTGAATGTAGTGGTGTCAAAAGCCAAACAGAGGGCGTATCAGTTCATTTTCTGTAACCGCTTCATCCTAATTAGGGTCGCGGGGAGGCTGGTGCCCATCCCAGCCAACTCAGGGCGAGGGCAGAGTACACACTGGACAGCTCGCCAGGCCATCGCAGGGCGGAAACACGCTGACGGCTTTGCAGCCTACTCCTGTCGAAAGTCAGCAATGGTTCTTTTACATGCCTCACACCATAGACAGTGACAGACATGGCCGGCCTTTGATAACCCAGTTAGCTGCACTGGGGGGGACAGTGACAACCTTGTGGAGAGTGGGACTCGAACCCCCAACCTTTGGATCAGCGAGCCGGTGCCTTATACCGCTAGACCACCACTGCCCCTGTCAGAGGGCGTATGATGAATTGTATTCTAGGCTGGACAGTAAGGAGGGAGAAAACTATCTATACAGGTTAGCACAGCAGAGAAATAGAGATGGGAAGGACATGCAGCAAGTTAGAGTGATGATGGGAATGTATTAACATGAGTCAGAAATGTATTGACTGATGACAGAAGTAATGCTGGGAAAATGGAAATAGTACTTTGAAGTACTTTGAATGAGGAAAATGAGAGAAAAACCAGAAGAAGAGGCTACTGTTGAGGAGCAGGAAGGAACGAATACGTAAGGGTGAAGTGAGGATTGAAGAGGATGAAGAGTGGAAAGGCAGTTTGGTCCAGATGACATACCGGTGGAGGTATGGAGGTGTCTTGGCGAGGTAGCAGTAGATTTTTTGAAAAGAACATTCAACAATGTCTTAGAGAGTGAATCTGCTCATCTGCCAGAGGAATAGAGGTCAAGTGTGCTAGTGCCCATTTTTAAGAACAAGGGTTTTTGCAGAGTTGTGGTAACTACAAAGTTGATGAGCCAAACGATGAAGTTATGGGAAACAAAATTGGAAGCTCGAGGAAGGACAGAGGTCAGCATTTGTAAACGACATTTTGGTTTCATGCCAAGAAAAAGCACCGCAGATGCAGTGTTTGCTTTGAGGATGTTAACAGAGAAATACAGAGAAGGCCAGAGGGAGCGGCATTGTGCCTTTGTGAATCTGGAGAAAGCATATGACAGGTTATCAAGAGAGGAACTGTGGTATTGCATGAGGAAGTCTGGAGTTGCAGAGAAGTGATTAGAGTGGTGCAGGACATGTATGAGAGATGTAAGACAGTGGTGAAGTGTGCTGTCGGTGTGACAGCAGATTTCAAGGTGGAGGTAGAACTACATCAAGTGTCAACTCTCAGCCCCTTCTTGTTTGCTATGGTGATGGACAGGCTGACAGATGAGGTTAGACAAGAATCTCCATGGACGTTTGCAGATGACATTTTGATCTGTAGTGAGAGCAGAGAACAAGTGCAGGAAAATCAAGAGAGGTGGAGTTATGCCCTGGAAAGGAGAGGAATAAAGGGAGAGGAATAGCCTAAGTAAGAGGAAGAGCCTCAATAGGTTAGCCTCAGTAATACAGAATACCATGTGTGTGAATGACAAGGACCCAAGAGGACTAGGGGTCAGAGATAAGGAAGGTGGAGGATTTTAATTTACAGTTCAACAGTCCAGAATTGCCAAAGAGTGTGGAAAAGAGGTGAGAAGCGTGTGCAGGCAGGTTGGAATGGTTGGAGAAACGTGTCCGGTGTGATGTCTTTAGAAGTCTGGATGATTCTTCTTAAGTTTGGAGTAGTCCATGTTCACGGAGAAGAACTTGTACTGATCAGTTGGCCCCAGTTTGTTCCAGGGTTCAGGAATGAAATGAAAAGTGTACAAGACGGTGTTGAGTCCAGCAATGTTGTATGGTTTAGAAACAGTGGCACTGAGGAAAAGATTTGTTCTTGTAATCAGCTCCTTCCTGAAGACAGTTTCATGGAGGTGATCCCTTAAACCCAATTTAAACTTAAATCACTCTGTAGCAGAAACAAACTCACTGAGGTATTCCTCTAGAGAAGGCAACAGTAAACATTTGAGGTTTGACTTTGGGTCCTGTTTATCCAACTATTCTTTTATGTTTAGAGCTCAGGGCTCACATCTTAGGCAGGTCAATGGTTTTATAGTTTTATGAATAATGTAACCCTCAAATGAATACCCATGAATAATGTAACCCTCCAAAACTGTAAGAAATACTCTGTGCTATAATAGCTTCAGTGAGCTTGTAAATAAAGAACGTGAATTTAACTTTCTAAAGAGTATTCCAAGCCCCACAGGGTTGTCACTGTCTCCCCAGTGCAGCTAACTGGGTTATCAAAGGCAGGCCATGTCTCTCACTGTCTTACACGTCTCTCACTGGTGAACCATTACTGAAAAGAGTAGGCTGCAAAGCCATCAGCGTGTTTCTACGACCTGGAGAGGGATGGGCGCCGCCAGGCCAAATTAGCCTAAGTCTCACCATGAAGGCGCCCCAACGACATCCCCGGATGTTAAGGGATAAGTGAAGATTCCAAGCTGCCACAGGATCCACAAAATGACTACACCACGCTCAGAACTAACAAGAGAAAGAACTAGACAATGAACAGAATTCACAACAGTTTGGGGGCTGTCTGGGAGACTCCTGATCAGGTAAGGGATTATTTTTATTCTTTCCTTCTTGGTATGCAGTATCAACAAACCCGTTATCCCCATGAAGGTTGTTACAGGAAGAAATGTAGTGTCATCATCATGAAGGTTGTCACAGGAAGAAATTTAGAGTTATCCTCGTGAAGGTTGTCACGAGATGAAATTTAGTGTTATCCTCGCGAAGGTTCTCACGGAAAGAAGCGTGTGCTTTGTATATAATTTGTGTATCCCTCAGAATAGTTAATCACCATGGAAATATTTGTGGGTCACCAAAACTACCTAATACCGATCCAGAATATACGCCAAGGAATTGGATGAATCGTTGTGATCTGATGTTTTCACAACACCTTGGTTAGATAATTTGGCAGGTTGGGCTGAATCCCAACCACAATTTATGTCACACCCATGAGAAGAACTTTTAAACCCGAATACCTCACATCTGCATACAGACAAATTTATGAAGGTAATGGAATTATTATGATATGTCTGAATTCTAAATGAATGCTATTCAAAGTGGACTGAAATGGAACCCGTTTGGGATAAATACAAGAATGTTAAAGAAACTCGATCTGTGCGGCGGATGATCCGCAAACCAAAACCTCATACTAATCCTAAACCATTTCAGATTGCTGTGGTGCCACCACTGTATGCGTACGTACGACACTGTAGGTCACTACCACATCTGCACCTGAACCCATGAATAATTCTTTGTACCCGACCCTAGAAATTTCATGTTGTCCTTTGGTGACTGGGACTGTACTGCCGCCATGCCCACTTGGCGTCAAACTTAAAACTAGGAGTTCTACTGAACTGCCTCTATTATTACATTTATATATACAGACTCAGAGTCAACCAGCCAAACACAAGCGGTGTCTTCAAACGGGCTTTGAACCCACCGCTTGTGTTTGGTTGGTTGACTCGAAAGGTTTGACTCTCCACCCCCTTCCCCATCTAAGTTAAAAAATATAATTTAAAATGTTGCCTTATTGAATATTGAAACATATTCCTTTGTATATATAAAGGTGTCCCTTCAATCTTTTCAGTAGAGACTTAATGAGTGCTTTGTCTCAGTTGGCTTTAATGGTCCCACTGTAACTTCATGCACCCTGATGATGTACCCATGGATATGTCACATTTAGCTGGCTCTTTAGTCCCATACAATTTCGCTGCAGTTTCTCTTCCCTCTGGATACTCCCTTCCCTCCTGGGTACTCCTGTCCTCAACGCTCTCTGTGTTGGGGACTCCCTCCCATCACACCTCTGGGCTGAACATAAGGATGAGGTCGGGTTGGTTCACTGTGTCCCTTATAAGGCTACAACCCCAATCCTGTTTTTATAAAACAATACCCTCTCTCAAAAAATACTTAAAATAATATAATCATAATAATTAAAATGTCATTGCTTGAGGCTTTCCTTCGGCAGGGAGTAACCATGTTCTAGCCATGTTCATACCATGTTCTAGTTCTTACAACACCCCAGTTAATCCTGTACTGAAGTCTGACGATACCTGGCGTTTTACATAAGACTTGCGTAGAATTACCTGTGGCAAGCTGATGTTTCTTCTATTATGGCATCAATACCATGTAATCAGTCTCATTTTTGTGATTGATCTCTGTTCTGCCTTCTTCAGTGTTCCTGTCGAGGAGCAGACACAGTCACTCTTCGCCTTCACGCACAGGGGTAAACAATACTAGATTGCCGCAAGGCTTCATTGATTCACCCACTGTCTTTTCAGCTGTTGTTAGGGATGCGCTGTGCCCTTGTGCTTCCCCAGGCTCCTGCGTCCTCCAGTACACAGAATATCTTCTGATATCTGCTGAAAGCCAGGAGGCATGCTCAAACACCTCCCTGGCACCTGGCTTGACGTTCACGTGGCTTCAAGATATGAAGACCAAGTTACAGTTTTGAAAGGACAAAGTGAAATACCTGGACTTTGAACTCTTGCTGGGCACTAAGACTCTGGTTTTCAAGGACAGAATCCAGATTATATTGGACACAAAAGTGTCCTGCCACGAAACACGCATTGATGGCGTTTCTGGGACTCATTAACTACTGCGAATGGATTCCTAAACTGCTCTTTTTATGCTCAGGTCTGGTCACATACACAGCATTCTCACATACACAGCAGCTGTTAACATGGACTCCTGACATGCTGACTGCTTATCATGCCCTGCGCCGCACACTGTGTTCTGCACCAGCCATGGGTCTTCCTGACTACACGAAAACCTTCCACCTCTAGCCTGTGAACACAATGGCGTGGCGACTGATGTGTTGGCTCAGGAGCATGGGTATATCGGTATATCTAAAGCTTTGGAAAGGAAAGCGTCAGGCTGCATCCCTCGATGCAGCCCGACGCTTTCCTTTCCAAAACTTTTAGATAATGTCGCTCAGGGTTGGCTTGCATGTAGATGCAGTTGCCGCCTGTGCTGTGATGTCAAGACACTGAAAAACCTTGTCCTTTCCTATCCTTTTGTCTTACATTCTTCACATCAGGTAACTCAGATCCTGCAAAATTTATAAACACAACATATGACTGCATAGCATAGTTCTGGTTATAACAGTCTCCTAGCCACCAAAAATTTCTCTATTCGTTCTATTACCTCTTTTGATACTCTTGGATTACCAAGCATTATCTCTTGCGCATCTCATTAGTTCTCAGAACGACAATATTTATGATGACACACACATCGCAAATATCGTTCACTCAATTAGTATCCAAGCTGATCCCCCTGGGATTTGGGATGAGTTGTTTGTTGATGGCTTGTGCTCTAAACCTCAGGACGGTGTGTTCATATGTGGCTACTGGGTGTGTTCTTTACCAAATAGCATTGTTGAGTCACACGCCCTTCCATTTTCCTTGTACTCTTGCTAGAGATAAAACCAAGGCACATTCTTCGGGGGACGATTACTAGTCTCGGGATAACTCTTTGGCCAACCGAATCAGGCTACCTTTACATGCACCCCACTTTTTCGGTCTAACTCTACTTTTGAACTTTGCGCACCTTTTCACATGTCTAGTGTTCTTATTCCTGATCTAGACATACACGCCATTCAAGCGATCTGATACTTCCTTTTAGCAAACACGCGACGCATATGTGACTACTGACAGTTTATGGTACACCCCATCTGGATAACTTTGTCTTCCCTCTTATTGTGTGCCTTTCCTCGTGTGCGAGTCTCACGGTATGACACATCATGCTCGAAAAGGGGGAAAAGAACAAACTTTTTTGTATCGAAAATCTAAACGCCACAATTGACTCAGAACAAGGTACTCTATTTACTTCAAGGACCACACAGCAAGTTTATAAGTATTTACACCTTAATTGGCGATTTCACATTCCATACCATCCACAATCTTCTGGGATCATTGAACGTACCAATCGTACTGTAAAGAGCAAGTTCACACAGGCTAGCTGTAAAAACTGGGTTGACCTCCCCCGCGGTGTTGGCTGAAATGAGAATGACGCGCCAAAAAGATGTCCACCTGTCACTACAGGAGATCATATTTGGAAGACCTTTCCCACTCCCTTGGCAGCTAGGGTATATTAGATCTGAGGGTTTATATGGACAAATACTCCGCAGCATTCGTTGCTAAATTGCATGAATCCAGAGTCCAGAGTTAATGCATCCACCGTCTCTCTTCCGAGCACACCTACACATAGCTACAAATAGCCCCCTGAAAGTGCGAGTAAAAATATTTAACCGATCTGGACAATT
Organism: Plotosus lineatus; assembly: GCA_024760905.1. Lineage (NCBI taxonomy): Eukaryota > Metazoa > Chordata > Actinopteri > Siluriformes > Plotosidae > Plotosus > Plotosus lineatus. The sequence continues at coordinate 80,792 of CM045748.1, forward strand.
GGATGAACAGAGTGCACGTGCACCCCCCCCCCAGCAGGAGTTGAGTTCCGCTGGACAAGAAATTATGTGTATTCACAATCTTAATGACTGTTATTGAAGAGAAAGTCCACATGACTAGAGTCAGGAAGTAAACCGGAAGTTAACGTGTAACGGGCACTGCGCATGTGCACGCCCGAGCTGACTGATCAACAATCATAATATTATCAGTAAGCAATAATAGCTGAACACTGTCAATCAAACAAAGTGCGAGTGTGAGAATAAAGCACAGTTTGTTAGTCCCGCCTCCGGCTCCTGCACGTGTTAGAACACAAACATTGACAAACAGAAAATGAATGGATAAAATAATCATAAGCCATCCAGCCTGGATCTGCAGCCTAATGCTCAGTACTTTTATAAAATTAATAGTATGTTTTTGTGCTGTAAATATGATTAATATTTGTTTGTGCCTTGGAATAGATAACTTTAGCTCAATTTGTAAATGTATTTAGCACATGTACTTGCAGATGTAGTTTGAAATATATTTGAGAATGTTTTTGGTTGAACTATAATATTATTTATTATTATATTACAATATTTATAAGAATCCACCCCCGCTGATGCGGCATCATGAATGTAGCATTAGCCATGAACGTCATCTTGCAAGTTAACCACACGGTTAAAAATTTAACAGAGGTCCTTAGGTGTGTTAACTTTAACGTCAAGTTAACGCTCAGTTAAAGTTAACCGAGTTTTGAACAACAAGATAACGGCAGCGTTAAATTTAACGGTCGGTTAACTCTACTTAACCAGTGGTTAAAAAATAACCGTGTTTTGAACAACCGGCCCCATCCTTCAACGCTTCCTTTGCCACACTCACAAACGATTCCCTGAATTTGTGGTCAGGAAATTGGGCTGGTAATAATAAGGGCACTGCCCAGTTTTGTTGGATTCACATCCATCAAAGCATTCATTGATAAAGTTGAACAGCAAGGAAGGGTAGGAGTGATTCTGTTCTGCTCGTCCCGACCCGCTTTGTTGTAATATGGGGGTCGCCATCTTGGATTGCGTTGTAGAATTCGGCATACTGCAAGTTTCAAACAGTGAAAACATCTGGTAAATCCAGCTGCAGTGTGGACTGGACCAGGGGTTTAGGTGTTTTCTGGGCTGGGGGATCCACCAGAGAGCCTGAAGGCTTCCACTTTTCACTGGTGCTCCTCTCTGGCGCGCCGTCTCCTGGTGTTGCCACTCTTTTTCTTCGTCCCTCTCTCTTGACGACATAATATTTTAGTCAAAGTGACTCAGATTGTTCCCTAAACACTGACAATTGCCTATGTGATCTTACTGGTAGTCACGAGATCTTACAGTTCACATAAGACTTACAATTTATATCACTTTCAACACACAACTTGGAGAGCGATTTCATGTACGTCCTACCCCTGACACCCTCTTGTTACTACTTGCTGTACTATACCCGGTGTATTTGATACCCAAGTATCAATACTATACCCAAGTGCATTAAAAGAAGTGTGTGGGGTGTGTGTGTGTGTGTGTGTGTATGTGTGTGTGTATGTGTGTGCGTGTCATCCAAAGAGCAGTATAATAATAGAACAATAACATAACATAACATAACATAACATAACATGAGTGGTGAGAACAGGCCATTCAGCCCAACTAAGCTCACCATTGTCCTATTCTAAAGTGACTCTAACCTTAAAGACGCACCATGACTAGATGGTATCCAGCACTAGATCAAGTCTGCTTTTGAAGACTTGTAAGGTTTCTGCTTCGACAACGTGGTTAGGCAATCTATTCCACACTGAAATTACCCTCTGCGAGAAAAAATATTTCCTAATATTTGTGCTAAATTTACCCTTGAATAACTTCCATTTATGACCCCTAGTTCTACTTACAGAACTTGGCCTAAGTAATCGTAAATAATAATAATAGAATAGTATTTAAGTTGATAAAAACACCTTTATTTTACATTTTGTTCAAACACACACACACACACACACACACTTTCTACAGTGTAATCAGCTCAGCCAATCAGGAGAGAGGAAGGACCTTGTGAAGCAAATTCTGGGCGTTTAATCCTTTATGTCCCTGAGGGTCACAGCCTTGATTACCATGGTGGTGACATGGGCTGAGGGTTTTGCAAATATGACATCACCACCGCTGATATTGAGAGCCTGGACAAACACAGACAGACAACTGAATTAATGTTCAGTGAACAAAGCAGTTCTTGTTTTCATACTTGACAAAGACCCAATGTGTCCACTAGATGGCCGTGGCAGTGTACACAGTGATAAAGATGGAACTCCATGATGCAACTCCACACTGCAAAAAATGAAGGGAACACAGAGGCAGTTGGAGGAATGGTTCAGGAGCATTGCCATACTTTTACTCAAAAACTGGGTGCTTTAATATATGATAAACATACACAGGTATACAGGAAACAAGTGAAACTTATCACACTTCTTTTATTTCTTATAACACACGCGCACACACACACACACACACACACACACACAAAAAAACACCTTTGCTGCACAGCACAAACTCATGAATTAGCTCCACTTTTTGAATACATTTGAAAAAGAATGTGAATATTAGCTACATTTGCCTGGAAGGTGCAAGTTCCTGCATGTTAGCTTGATGCTGTGCTTCCACTTCACTTCCTGTTTAGGAACCTTAGTCCCCTTCACTCTCTTCCCTACTGCACGTGTCAGTACATTGCATTCACACACGAACACACGCCCAGACCCAGTGGTGGGCTGACCCTAAGGTTGGGGGTTTAGAGTCCCACTCTCCACAAGGTTTTCACTGTCCATCCAGCACAGCTGATTGGGTTATCAAAGGCCGGTCATGTCTTTCACTGTTTATGGTGAGAGGCATGTAAAAAAACCATTGCTGACTTTTGTAAAGAGTAGGCTGCATAGCCGTTAGTATGTTTCTATCCCTTGTTCAAGGGTTGTGTCAGGAAAAGCCTTTGCCAAACCTATGCCAAATCAAACATGCGCATCAGATGATTCGCTGTGGAGAGCCCTGAAAAAGGGAAGAAGCCCAAAGAAGACTCATACATGCACAGATCAGTGTGTTGTACTCACATGAAGCTGCTCATCATTTGTTTGGTATCCTCTGAACTGCGCGAGTTCGCAAAACTGATGAAGGAGCAGTAGACTGCAAACCATGCACACCACTTCAACTGCACACACAAACACACACACACATGTTGATTAGTCAGTACAGCGCTCACAGTGTGCCTGTGTACATGTGAATCTGTGTGGACAGCATACCCTGTATCGTGTGTGAGTACAGTACATGTTTTACTGTGTGTGTATACAGTATAAGCTGTACTGTATGAGTGTGTATTTGTGCGCATGGACCCTGTATTGTGATTGTGTGCACACAGTATACCGGGTACCCTCTACTGTGTGTGCGTCAGCCTTTCGGCTTTTCCCTTCAGGGGTCGCCACAGCGAATCATCTGCCTCCATCTCACCCTATCCTTTGCATCTTCTTCTCTTACACCAACTGAATGAAGGTTCATGTCCTCCTTCACCACATCCATGAATCATCTCTTTGGTCTTCCTCTAGGCCTTCTGCCTGGTCGTTCCAACCTCAGCATCCTACTACCAATATACTCACTATCCCTCCTCTGTACATGTCCAAACCATCTCAATCCAGCCTCTCTGACTTTGTCTCCAAAACGTCTTACATGTGCTGTCCCTCTCATCTGCTCATTCCTGATCCTATCCATCCTTGTTACTCCCAAAGAGAACCTCAACATTTTCATCTCTACAACATCCAGCTCTGCCTCCTGTCTTTTCCCTAGTGCCACTGTTTCTAAACCATACAACATCACTGGCCTCAACACCGTCTTGTACACTTGTCCTTTCATTCTTGCCGATACCCGGAATATAGGAATCACACATCACACCGGACACTTTTCTCCAACCTGCCTGCACACGCTTCTTCACCTCTTTTCCACACTCTCCATTGCTCTGGATTGTTGAGCCTAAGTACTTAAAATCCTCCACCTTCCTTATCTCTGCTCCCTGTAACCTCACCTTTCCTCTTGCTTGGGTCCTTGTCATTCATACACATGTATTCTGTCTTACTGAGGCTAACCTGAGCTGACCCTTGATGCAGTCCTACCTCCACCTTGAACTCTTCTGTCATACCGACAGCACACCTCACCACTGTCTTACATCTCTCATACACGTCCTGCACCACTCTAACATACTTCTCTGCCACTCCAGACTTCCTCATGCAATACAACAGTTCCTCTCTCGGCACCCTGTCATATGCTTTCTCCAGATCCACAAAGGCACAATGCAGCTCCGTCTGACCTTCTCTGTACTTCTCTATTAATATCCTCAAAGCAAACACTGCGTCTGTGGTGCTCTTTCTTGGCATGAAAGCAAATTGTTGTTCACAACTGCTGACCTCTGCCCTTGGTCTCGCTTCCACTATTCTTTCCCATAGCTTCATCGTATGGCTCATCAACTTTATCCCTCTGTAGTTTCCACAACTCTGCACATCTCCCTTGCTCTTAAAAATGGGCACCATCACACTTCTCCAGTCCTCTGGCATCCTCTCACTCTCTAAGACCTTGTTGAATGTTCTTGTCAGGAAATCTACTGCAACCTCTCCTAGACACTTCCATACCTCCACCGGTATGTCATCAGGACCAACTGCCTTTCCATTCTTCATCCTCTTCAATGCCCTCCTCACTTCACCCTTATTAATCTTTGCTACTTCCTGGTCCTCGACGGTCACCTCTTCTACTCTTTTTTTCTCTCTCATTTTCCTCATTCATCAGCTCTTCAAAGTACTCTTTCCATCCTCCAGCACACTTCTGTCATCAGGTCATTTCTGTCATTTCCCTCTCTGTCCTGAATCACTCTAACTTGCTGCACGTCCTTTCCATCTCGATTTCTCTGCTGTGCCAACCTGTATAAATCATTTTCTCCCTCTTTACTTTCCAACGGAGCATACAAGTCATCATACACCCTCTGTTTGGCCTTTGACACCGCTACCTTCGCCTTACGCCGTACGTTTACTTTCTTCAGTCCTCTCAATGTCCCACTTCTTCTTAGCTAGGTATTTAGTATTTTTCGTAGTTTATGGCTGATATTGATAAGTGGTTGAAAAGATATAATCTTTAAAATGTAATGTTAATGCATAATGTCTACATTATTACTTGTAAATTCAGTTTACTTGTTAAATTAAATTTAATAGCGTATAATTTTTCATAATTAAAAATGCAAAAACCACGTAACACTTGAATGTGTGTATATATATATACACACACACACACACACACACACACACACACATATATATATATATATATATACGCACACATACTAGTCCTTCTCAAAAAATGAGCATATTGTGATGAAGTTCATTTTCTGTAATGTACTGATAAAAATTAAACTTTCATATATTTTCGATTAATTGCACCCGAACTGAAATATTTCAGGTCTTTTATTGTTGAATACTGATGATTTTGGCATACAGCTCATGAAAACCCAAAATCCCTCCCTCAAAAAATTTGCTATTTCATCCGACCAATGAAAAAAAAGTTTTTTGAATACAAAAAAGTCAACCTTCAAATAATTATGTTCAGTTATGCACTCAATACTTTGGTCGGGAATCCTTTCGCAGAAATGACTGCTTCAATGCGGCGTGGCATGGAGGCAATCAGCCTGTGGCACTGCTGATGTGTTATTGAGGCCCAGGATGCTTCGATAGCGGCCTTAAGCTCATCCACAGTGTTGGGTCTGGTGTTTATCAACTTTCTCTTCACAATATCCCACAGATTCTTTATGGGGTTTAGGTCAGGAGAGTTGGCAGGCCAATTGAGCACAGTAAACCATTTACCAGTGGTTTTGGCACTGTAAGCAGGTGCCAGGTCGTGCTGAAATATGAAATCTTCATCTCCATAAAGCTTTTCAGCAGATGGAAGCATTGAAATGCTCCAAAATCTCCTGATAGCTAGCTGCATTGACCCTGCCCTTGATCAAACACAGTGGACCAACACCAGCAGCTGACATGGCACCCCAGACCATCACTGACTTGACACTTGACACTGGATGTCAGGCATTTTGGCATTTCCTTCTCCCCAGTCTTCCTCCAGACTCTGGCACCTTGATTTCCGAATGACTTTCAAAATTTGCTTTCATCTGAAAAAAAGTACTGTTGTTCAGTGCAGCTTCTCTGTGGCCCAGGTCAGGCGCTTCTGCCGCTGTTTCTGGTTCAAAAGTGGCTTGACCTGGGGAATGTGGCACCTGTAGCCCAGTCCACTGGAGCACAGGTCCTCCAAGGTCTGGAATCGGCCCTTCTCCACAATTTTCCTCAGGGTCCGGTCACCTCTTCTGGCTGTGCAGCGTTTTCTGCCACTTTTTCCTTCCCACAGACGTCCCACTGAGGTGCCTTGATACAGCACTCTGGGAACAGCTTACTCGCTTAGAGATTTCTTTCTGCGTCTTACCCTCTTGCTTGAGGGTGTCAATGATGGCCTTCCAGAGAGCAGTCAGGTTGGCAGTCTTACCCATGATTGCGGTTTTGAGTAATGAACCAGGCTGGGAGTTTTTCAAAGCCTCAGGGATCTTTTGCAGGTGTTTAGAGTTAATTGGTTGATTCATATAATTAGGTTAATAGCTCGTTTGGAGTACCTTTTCATGATATGCAAATTTTTTGAGATAGGAATTTTGGGTTTTCATGAGCTGTATGCCAAAATCATCAGTATTAAAACAATAAAAGACCTGAAATATTTCAGTTGGTGTGCAATGAATCTAAAATATATGAAAGTTTAATTTTTATCAGTACATTATAGAAAATAATGAACTTATCACAATATGCTAATTTTTTGAGAAGGACTAGTACATCCATAAATACCATATCCATACCATATCCATTACCATATCTCATTAAACATCCCTAAATCAATTATTATAAACATAACATTGTAAAATAATATCAAATATATAAAATAATATCGTTCTTAATTTAAAATAAGTCATTTATTTATACCGAGTCACTTTACATGAAGCTTAAAACAGTTAATCAACGCTTACAATATGTGAGGCGCGCAAAACCGAAAGTACTGTACAGTAAAACCTCCGCTGACGAACGCTTAAGCTCACGAACTTTTCGCCTCAAGAACATTAAATTTGCGAGCATATTGTTTCTGCTGACGAACTAGTTTTCGGCGGACGAATCAAACCACGCGGTCGAACAGCACCACGGTAGCGGCCACGAGAAGCTGACGCACGCTCACGGCGTCACAGTTCGTCACACCCCTTTCTTTGAATGTGGAAGTGGTTTGTGTTTGCTAGACATTTTGGACCATATTGAGTGTACTTTTGCTATTATGGGACCGAAAAAGACCCCACCACAGGCGGAGATCATTGAAAAACACGAACGAGGTGTGCGTTTGTGTGACTTAGCGTCCCAGTACCAGTACGCTAAGTCTACCATTGCTCCCATCCTTAAGAACAAGGAAGCTATTAAGGGTGCGTGTGTGGCTAAGGGTGTTTCCAAACAGTAGGCGTTTCCAAACACGCCTTCCAAACAGTAACTCCCTCCCTCCTCCTCCCACTCCATTCCATCAAGCCATCAACTACCATCACAAAGGTAAATAAAATGACTTTATTATACAGTACAGTTTATTTCTTTAATTACAATACAATAGCACATTTATTATACATAAAATAAGGTATATTTTTATGTATTGTTAAGGCTTATTTAGTAGAAAATTATGTTTTATGGGGACCTGGGAACGGATTATTCTCATTTTAATGGTTTCTTATGGGAAATAAATGTTCGGAAGACGAACTTTTCGCCTCACACACACTTTCTGGGAACCAATTATGTTCGTGAGCTGAGGTATCACTGTACTTGCGAGAGTAGTGTACTTGCTGTGGAAGATACGGACTTCCGGTCTTTCAAGTGCGCAAGGGTGCCGTTGAACTCGTTTAGAACACAGCCTGCACTGATGTGAATCAGCAGCAGAGCAGAGAGTTCGCTCTGGATTCGGGTTTTCATTCATTTTACAACTCTCTTTGCTTAACTTGAGTATGCATGATAGATTGTGCCGATCCGAGCAGATAGTCAATTCATCTCTGTGTCTGAGACTTGCACCCACGCTTCTGACCAAATATATTTGCTTTTTTATAAAAAAAAGTCCACAAAACAGTGTAAACACAAAGATCACAGAGATAACGTCTTATATATATATATATATATATATATATATATAAAACAATGTATCTATAACTGAACTGGGAAGGAGGGGCACGTCCACTCTGTCGTTTGTAAACAATGGACGCAGGGTCATTACATCATTACGTCAGCGTACTACGTAGGTACGTCTTTTGAAAAAAAAAAAACAAAAACAAAAAAAAACAAAAAACAAAAACAAAACAAAAAAAAAACGTAAAATCGAAAAAACTTAAAACGGATGAACATAAGTCGAGGAGTGTCTGTTATTTGTTTTCCTTGATTCCAGTTATTTGACGTTTCTTGCCTTTCACGTGTCTGTCAAACACCTTTAAACCCCTTCCACTGTAGTCGATAGTCACCACAGAATATCTACATACATGTTTCAGCATCAGCGATTGGCTATTAGAAAGCCATCAGCCAATCAGCAGTAACGTTTCGAGAGAGGTCATTTTGTGCAAAACTTGGAACATAATAAAAGCAGAAAAGGTAAAAAAAATTGTATTTTTAAATTATTTTTTTTTAAACTGGGCCAATGAAAATATCGGAATCCTGCAAATTCGCGGAAAAATCACATGCCTGTTCTTTATGAAACTCGAAGGTTCCGATACGTTCCGAGTCTGTTTGCCGATTTTCACCTCAAATTTCACAACCTTTTCTAGCCATTCCCACTGAAACTTATTCTTGACACCTTATCTATTCCTGACACACGGGATTCCTCTTCTTTCATTCAAGTTCGCACCATTTTAAACACAACACGCTGCAAATTTGCATTGAGCCGAGTCACTACATGAAGCTGAGCCGAGTCACTTTACATTAAGCTTAATACAGCTTTCAATATTTGAGGCGCTCCACCGAAAGTAGGTCACTTGCTTGTGCTTGAGACAAAGCACGGGTTATCCGGACTTTTGGTCTTTCAAGTGAGCAAGGACACCGTTGAATACTTGTTTAGTACTCAGCCTGCACTGATGTGAATCACCAGCAGAGCGAAGCGTTCTCTTTATTTTCTGGATTCGGGTTTTCATTCATTTTACAACTGTCTCCTTAAAACCTGTACCCAAAATTGACAGCGTTAAAAACATATCCACTAAACCATAACTTTTTAAAATGATGTTTAACTTTTAAACATTGCGTGATGTCGGTAGGTTTCAAACAAGTCCACATTTTCTTTTCATCTGTATGACATTCCGTGCTCACGAAGGTTCAGCGCACGGACATGTTGGCTTTTTTTCACCGGGGTCAAAGGTCATTGTGACGTAACATCGTTGACAGTTGTATCGCCAATTGCAGAATGTCAGTATATTTTCCTCAAGCAATTCATGTTCTTTACAACAATAGCACTCCTGATCGTTTTTTTTTTTTTATGCACGCATTTCCCACAAGAGCACCAAATATTTGCTGGTTGTTTGCTACGATTTTCTCGTGTAAGACCTTCTGCCGAATCTCCAATATCGTCCTCCGAGTAGTCACTTTCCTGGTCTGATTTCACTAAATGTATCCACATTTGTTCATCCACTCTGTTTCTCCTTCTGTAGTCTTTCTTCAGTGACCTGATAAATAACCTTCTAATTCTTCTACGACATTGTCTTCGTCCATGGTTTGAAAAAAAAAAACTACTATAATATCTGGTTTTTCCAATTTTCCGTGAGCTTGTGTTGTGTGTCAGGTATATAGGCTTATGTTTACATTGCAATCTCACAGTTCCGGTAGAGGCTTTGTCAACGATGTGACGTCACAGGAAATACGACGCTGCAAAACTCCTGTGCTCTGAAACTTGACGTTAGTGTAGTCCTTAAGTCGCTTAAAGCTCATTTGTGAGAGATATAGGTGTATTGTCTCTAGCGTTTCACAATAAATCAAATTAGGTATATGAGCGTTTTCACTACAGGTACCCTTTAACTGAGTATGCATGGTAGATTGTGCCAATCCGAGCAGATAGTTAATTCAGTCTTAGAAAAAACAGAAATTCCAGCATATGCCGGAAAACTTGCACCCATGCTAGTAGGCTTACGCTTCTGACCAACCATATTTGCTTAGGGTTACAAAAGTCCGCAAAACAGTATAAACACAAAGATCATAGAGACGACGTCTTAACACAACGGTAACACGCAGTGAACTGGGAAGAAGGAGGAGCACGTTCAGTCTGTCATTTGTAAACAATGGACGAGGCGTCATGCGGAAGTAGCGTATTACATCAGCGTACTACGTAGGTACGTCTCGTACTAAAGAGAGCACACTAAAATTTAACAATTTTTTTTTAATCTAAAAATACGTAAAAAGAATGAACGCAAGTCGGGGAAAGTCTGTGTCTACTGTGTGTGTGTGTGTGTGTGTGTGTGTGTGTGTGTGTATGTATACAGTGTCCAATGTACTGTGTGTGTATGTATACAGTGTAATCTGTACTGTGTGTGGATGTACAGTAGGCCCTTGACATTCGCTGGGGTTTGGTTCCGGGCCCTCCCGTGAATCGAGATAATCCGCACCTTCTGTACCCGGCAGTAAAACCCCATGTATCACGTCACATGCGTGAATGAGCAGCGGGAAGTAAAATACTGTCGTTATTATTACATGCGCTAAAATATGCTTCTTAAACACATTCTATAGACAGTCTTACTCATTAATACAGTATTCATGTAGTAAAATGTAGTATTACATTAAATGTAATTACTTTTCAATTTTTACTCATTTTTATTGATGATAAAATATAAACATTATACAGCATACACAGTGGGGCCAATAAGTATTGGGCAATGTAAAAATGTGCAAGTTCACCCATATAAAAAGATAAAGAGAGATTTGTAATTTTCATCAGAGGTACACATCAAACTTGAGAGACAGAATATTAAAAAAAATCCAGGAAATCACATTGTATGATTTTTAAACAATTTATTTGTGAAATACATAGTATTTACTTCTGGTTGCTCATTCGGCATGGTACATGGGGTTTAACTTCCGGGTACAGAACTCGCGGATTATCTTCATTCACGGGAGGGGCCGGAACTAAACCCCCGCGAATATCGAGGGCCTATATATATACTACTGTGTGTATATAGTGTACGCTGTACTGTGTGTGTATGTATATAGTGAACACTGTACTGTGTGTGTATGTATATAGTGAACACTGTACTGTGTGTATGTATATAGTGTGTAAATGTATGTATACAGTGTACACTGTACTGTTTGTGAATGGATACAGTGGTCCCTGTACTGTATGTGTATGTATACAGTGAACACTGTACTGTGTGTGTACGTATATAGTGGGCACTGTACTGTGTGTATGTATATAGTGTGTACATATAGTGTGTATAGGGTATTGTGTGTGTATGTTTACAGTGTGTACTGTATGGGTATGTGTACAGTGTATTCTGTACTGTGTGTATGTATGTATAAAGTGTGCTAATGTATGTATACAGTGGTCCCTGTACTGTGTGTGTATGTATATATTGTACACTGTACTGTGTGTGTCTCTATGTGTTCAATGTACCCTATACTGTGTGGATGTATGTATGCATATGTATGCATGTGTGTATATGTATACAGTGTACCCTGCAGTGAGTGTGTGTGTATATATATATATATATATATATATATATATATATATATATATATATATAGTGTACACTGTACAGTAGGCCCTTGACTATTCTCGGTTTTGCACTCACGGTTTGAGTATTCACGGACTGCCGAGCAACTCGCATGTGATTCAAATTCAGCCAATGGCTGTCCTCCTTCCTGCTGATTGGTTGAGATGATGTAGGGGCGCCTTTTTCCTCATTCGCGCACAAGTTTGCAATAAGCCTTTTTTAGTGTGTTTTAATTACCAGTTAAGTTCTATGATGTCACTCAAATGCCTAAGCACCAGAAAAAGGTAATGACGGATGTCTCTTCTGAAGAAATAAGACTTTCTCCAGAAGAAACGACAGTTTCCTCTGAAGTCACGTCATTGCTGAAGAGGAATAATCATCTGAAATGTTTTAAAAACTCCACTATTAAAGTCTTTTTCAATTATTATTCCAGTACATGACCTAAGGTAATGTTTAAAATGTTTGTGAGTTATATTTTATTTACTGTGGTGTAGCATGTTTCTGATTTTATTTTGTTTATCCAATTTATTACATTTCTTGTTCTTTTATGTCCTTTTTGTTATGGTCTGTGTTTTGGGGGACTTTGATTTTGGCACTGTGCCTCTTAACTAACTGTTTACAGTACTTCCTTTCGGCTGAGGAGCATGGCTGAGCTGCTCGGTAGCACACACCTGAATTCACTATTCTCATTTACTCCCAATAAACAAAAGCACGCTCACCTCTGCACCAGAGGATTAACTCACATCAACATCACCGCTTCTTTGGTTTGTAATGCTCTCTAACTCCATCATTCTAAAATTCTACTCGCTTCGGCTGGGGGGCGTGGCTGAACTGCTCGGAATTAATGCAGTTAATACCTGAATTCAGTCATCTCATGCCTAATGCATCTCATGCCTCTAGTGGGCATTTTTGAAAACTACAGTGCTGTGTTTTTCAGGGGATGCTTTTTATAGGCATGCTGTATAATGTTTATATTTTATCATCAATAAATTTAACAGTAAAAACTTTGTAAAAAATAAAACGGTATAATGACTATGTATCTAGTAATCTAGTAAAATCTAGTAATGTATAGACATTTAGAATGTGTTTAAGAAGCATATTTTAGTGCATGTAATAGATACATAGTATTTTACATCCGGCTACTCATGTGACATGATCCATGGGGTTTTACTTCTGAGTACAGAACTCGCGGATTATCTTGATTCGCGGGGTTTCCGTTTCTTCCACAAGAGACAAGAGCATAGGGTAACTTATAAAAGCGGAGGTAGGAGCACACAGGTAGACTACATTTGAAGGAAGTCAGTGACTGCAAAGTAGTAGTGGGTGAGAGTGTTGCCCAACAGCATAGGATAATGGTGTGCAGGATGATGCTGATGGTGAGAAAGGTGAAGAAGGAAAAGGCAGAGCAGAATACAAAGTGGTAGAAGCTGAAAAGGGAAGAGTGTCGTGTTGTCTTCAAGGAGGAGTTGAAACAGGCTTTAGGTGGTCAGGAAGTGCTTCCAGATGACTGGACAACTACAGATAATGTGATCAGGGAGACAGGTAGGAGAGTTCTTGCTGTGTCATCTGGAAGGACAGTAGATAAGGAGACTTGGTGGTGGAATGAGAACGTGCAGGAGAGGTTAGCTAAGAAGAAGTGGGACATTGAGAGGACCGAAGAGAGTAAACAGGAGTACAGGGAGACACAGCGTAAGGCGAAGGTAGTGGTGTCAAAAGCTAAACAGAGGGTGTATGATGACTTGTACGATAGGCTGAACAGTAAGGAGGGATAAAATTATTTAGACAGGTTGGCAAAGAAGAGAAATAGAGATCGGAAGGATGTGCAGCAAGTTAGAGTGATTAAGGACAGAGTGGGAAATGATCTCTCATTTTCCTCATTCATCAGCTCTTCAAAGTACTCTTTCCATCCTCCCAGCACACTTCTGTCATCAGTGCAGGTGATGACAAGTGCAGGGCAAAAAAGTGCAGAAGAGGTGACTGTTGAGGACCAGGAAGTAGCAAAGATTAGTAAGGGTGAGGGCATTGAAGAGGATGAAGAGTGGAAAGGCAGTTGGTCCTGATGACATACCAGTGGAGGCATGGACGTGTCTAGGAGAGGTAGCAGTAGATTTTCTGACAAGAACATTCAACAAGGTCTTAGAGAGTAAGAGGATGCCGGAGGAATGGAGGAGAAGGTGCTTGTGCCCATTTTTAAAAACAAGGGAGACGTGCAGAGTTGTGGCAACTACAGAGGGATAAAGTTAATGAGCCATACGATGAAGTTATGGGAAAGAATAGTGGAAGCTAGACTAAGGGCAAGGGACAGCACCACAGATGCAGTGTTTGCTTTGAGGATGTTAATAGAGAAGTACAGTCAGACGGAGCTCCACTGTGCCTTTGTGGATCTGGGGAAAGCATATGATGGGGTGCTGAGAGAGGAACGGTGGTAATGCATGAGGAAGTCTGGAGTGGCAGAGAAGTATGTTAGAGTGGTGTAGGACATGTATGAGAGATGTGATAGGTGAAGATGTGAGGGGTGCTGTCGACGTGACAGAAGAGTTTAGGGTGGAGGTGGGACTGCATCAAGGGTCAGTTCTGAGCCCCTTCTTGTTTGCTATAGTGATGGACAGCCCGACAGACGAGGTTAGACAAGATTCCAGATGGACTATGATGTTTACAGATGACATTGTGATCTGTAGGGAGAGCAGAGAACAAGTGGAGGAAAATACATGTGTGTGAACGACCCAAGAGGAACGGTGAGGTTACAGGCAGCAGACACAAAGAAGGTGGAGGATTTTAAGTACTTCGGCTCAACAGTCCAGAGCAATGGAGAGTAGATGTGTCATTGAAAACCTATTATTGGTATCGATATATTGATAAAAAAAAAATTCCGATGGGTCGATACATTGGAATATTGCTGTACTGTTCCATAAATGCATTAAATAGAACAGACTACGATATATTACAGTAGTTTGTATAATGCATTGAATACAGTGAGTCGTCGACTTACGACCTATGCGAGTTTCGTCTGATCGACTTGACGACCGCAAAAGTGGTGAAGCATGATTCATGGCAGTGCAGTGTGAGTGTTGCATACGATGGTTGTTTGCGCTGCCGGCAGCGCCAGCATTTTAAAAGGCCAAGCAGGAGATGATGCAGCTTCACTTTCTAACTGCTCAGAGCAAATTTATTCTACTTTCATCAAATTTATTCTACTTTACATCTACTTTCAATGCCACGTCACTGTGGCGCGAAGCTGAGAGCCAATCCTTTCTGTGTTGGGGGGGGTCCGATACCTTGAAACACTAATTTTATTGGACTCACAGGCTGCAGTGTTTATGTGAAAGGAAGCGCGTCCCAAGTTTTGGCAATCAGCTGCTCTGCGGGTTGAAGTTTTCTCATGTCTGTCCATTTGTGTTTGCTTGCCAGCTGTGCTTGGCTTCGTGGAAATGAGGTGATCAAAACGAGGGAAATTTATCTCTTTACTCAAACAAGACGCGCAGTCTGTGGCTATGGTTATAATCCAATAAAATTGGAGTCTGAAGCTATCGGACCCGCCCACACAGTGTAGTACAGAAAGGATTGGCTCTGCACTGCGTGTCACAGAGATGTGTAATCAAAAATAGATGTATAGATTCAGAAGATGCACATATCTGCATTATCCGGTGAGAAGTGTCTCTTCTTGTTCAAAATGTTCCGTGCTGTTGAGAACATGCGCTCTGACGGCACACTAGAAGCAGGGATGTTTACCATACGGAGAGGCGGGTCGTACCATTTACTTGGGGTGTCATTGAAATGACATTTACTACAGACGCTGTTATGAACACAGGAAGCTATAACGTTCGAAGTATCAATACCCCTTTTATAGGTATCGATTATCGATCGACATAATTATATCGGCGATATTCCGATTTTCAATGACATCCCTAATGGAGAGTGTGGAAAAGAGGTGAAGAAGTGTGTGCAGGCAGGTTGGAATGGTTGGAGAAAAGTGTCTGGTCACACAACAGTGTGATAGGAGAGTATAGGCAAGAATGAAGGGAAAAGTGTACAAGACGGTGATGAGGACAGCAATGTTGTATGGTTTAGAGACAGTGGCCCTGGGGAAAAGACAGGAGTCAGAGTTGGAGGTAGCAGAGATGAAAATGTTGAGGTTCTCTTTGGGAGTAACGAGGATGGATAGGATCAGGAACGAGTACATCAGAGGGACAACACATGTAAGAGGTTTTGGAGACAAAGTCAGAGAGGCTAGATTGAGATGGTTTGGACATGTACAGAGGAGGGATAGTGTATAGTATTGGTAGTCGGATGCTGAGGTTGGAACTTGGTAGAAAGCCAAGAGGAAGACCAAAGAGAAGATTTATGGATGTGGTGAAGGAGGACATGAGTTGGAGTAAGAGTAGAAAATGCAGAGGATTGGGTGAGATGGAAGCAGATGATTCACTGTGGCGACCCCTGAAGGGAAAAGACGAATGGAAAAGAAGAAGATTTATACCCTGTACTGTGTGTGTATTTATGTATGCATGTATACAGTGCTATCCTAAGAGCGTGCCCTGTGCCATACTCTGTACTCGACTGGTTGGGTGTTCTGTACTGCAAGTGTTCTTACTTTGAGCATGAGTCCACACATACTGAAGATCATACCCAAAAGATTCATGTAATCAGGGGTTGGATCCTCCAGAGTGGGATTAGATTCACTGCTGGGGGCCTTGTAGCTTTCGAAGCGCCACACACACACACACACACACACATATATATATATATATATATATATATATATATATATATATATATACACACACAGAGAGAGAGAGAGAGAGAGAGAGAGAGAGAGATCCGGTTAGTTTAACCTCCTAACTCAGGGCAGTAATGCCGATACTGTTTGTTTTGTTATGACGGTTTAAAGTTGTCGGGTTTCACCGTGAACAAGATTTAAAAATGACTGTTAGTTCCGTTAGCACTGTCAACTCAATGATGACGCGAATTTAAGACTCTTGCTATTATTTGAAAAAATACATACAATTTTGTTATTAAACCCACCGGAAGATCTTGTTCTGTCTCCGCGGGTCCGCCATGTTGTTGAAGCTCATAATATTAAAAACAACGCGTGGCACTTCACAGTATACTGTATGCAACCGAATTCAACCTTTACCCGGAACTCGGCAGAGTCCTAACCGGAAATGATGTCTTCTCTGTTATGAATGACGTACCTGAAAACACGAGACTGCGTGCTCTGCATATATTATACATACAGCCGTGGTCAGGAGGCTCTGACTTCTGGTAATCAGACACATTTTGGATCCCTAGAGACATGAATATAATCTAAACATTTGCAGAATTCCCAGAAAGGTTTGGAAGCTACATTGACACATAATAGGAGGTACAGACCTTAATAATATTCCCCATGCAAAACAGACAGTGGACAGACTGCCACGCCCACCTCTCTTGTCTTAGTGTAATGTAACAGGGATTTCAATTGATATATTCCACAAATTAAAAGGAATTTTTCGGACACTTTTTGTAACAAAACGGCACTACACACTTATAACCACAAACACTTACAGTTAAACTACACATGTAATATTATATCATATAAATGAACAGTAGCAACATGATACTTTTTTATTGATTACAGATACAGTATACACAGAAAACAGTCCAGTTACATACATGCTTGTCACGTTAACATTTAACTCGTTTAAAGCTATAGGTACAAGTTGGGGGCAGTGGTCTAGTGGTATTGGGCGCTGGATCGCTGATCCAAAGGTTGGGGGTTCGAGTCCCACTCTCCACAAGGTTGTCACTGTCCCCCCCAGTGCAGCTAACTGCCTTATCAAAGGCGGGCCATGTCTCTCACTGTCTATGGTGAGAGGCATGTAAAAGAACCATTTCTGACTTTCGTAAAGAGTAGGCTGCAAAGTCGTCAGCATGTTTCTGACAGGAAGGGCATCCGACGTTAAAACCTCTGCCAAATCAAACGTGCGAATCAGATGATTCACTGTGGCGACTCCCGAGTAAAAGGGAAAAAGCCGAAAGGAAGACAGACGGAAAGCTATAGGTACAAGTTCACCTGGTATATTGATGCACAATGGCCGAACATCTGTACAATACATGCACATGCCATCTCAATACCAGTTTAGGGGAGAACACAACTGGTCTCCTTACAAGAAGTTCCTAAAGTGACCCTCCCTACTTGCATAAAATGTGACATATTAGTTAAGAAACCACCATTCTGCCTTTCGTCCGATTGGTGTTTAACAACATTTTTGTTCAATTGGTGCCTGACACTGGAAGACTGAGATTGGTGAGATTGATGGTGTGAAATCTACGAACCTTGATGAATTGTCCACAAACCAATTTGATCATTGCATAAAAGTGTGTGGTGTCAATACCTTTTGTAGTTTCTATAAAATGTTGAGTCATTTCAGGAAACAAATCATTTGGAAGGTCAATCAACATTTTAGATATCAACATCTCCCACTGCGCATTAACAACTTGTTTGATGTTAACAGAAGACCTCACCACAATTTCACAGTGTTTTGCAATACGAATAACACTTTCTGCTGGGACAACAAGTCCACCTTTATTTTTCAAAGTAAGCAAGGCTGATGCACATTCTGAGGCAGGCCTGATAAGTGCCACTAAACATTCGCTGCAAGATATCTTCTTTGTGACTGCACGCACTACCCATCCAGCAATATATTCTAAGATTCCCTCAACAAATGCACTCAGCCCAGGTCTGGTAATACTGTATGTATGATCACAGAGAGATGAATCAAAAGAGATTGCAGGCACAACCATATCAGCCACATATCAACAACATTCAATAAGGACATTGTGTCCTGTGCAACACAATTTGCTTTCATAGAACCAGTGATTGATACACCAGCATGACTAAGCAGGGACCTGACAGCACTGGAGAACTGCAAAGCTGATGGATTGTTATTCCACCCACCACGTCGCACAGCAGAGAAAAAAGTTCCAAATGATCCTGAGATAACTTGTATGTCAATAAATATCTCTGTACAGTTTTTGACCCATTAACAATTCCTTAGACAATTTGAGGATACTCTCAATGTTACACAGGAAACCAATGACACCCATCTTTCTCTTACCAGAACATACCTTTCTACCAGACATATCCGTCATACTCAGTAACACTGACTTTGCATTAAAAACCTCTCAGTGTAAACAAGATTTTCTGACCTTCGTGGACTTTTATAACCTTTTTCACAAGGTTATAAAATATCAATTGAAATCAGTTGAAGATCAGTTGAAAATATCAATAACATCAGATCAATAACAGATACAAAATTTGCTGTCCCCTCACAGTCAGCAGAATCATCACAACCTATCTGACATCCGTACCTTAAAGCAGCAGCTACTGAATAACTCATTGTTTGTGCTGCTAACCTCACATTCATTGTCTGATTTTGGAAGCGAATATGTTTAATAGTAAGTTTGTTTGCTGCATGTAAACCTTCAGAAGCTTGAAGTTCCTGAAAACGTACAATATTGTCCATTGTCACCATTATGTTATCTTTGAAGGACACTTAAAGTTGGTTTTGAAGTCTTGTGTTCTGGTTCAGTGCAGGGGATATACCAGCCCTGTTCAGTCACTTGATTACCTGACAACATAACTATGCTCTTTATAGGTGATGCCAAGGTTATGATCAATCATAGTAAATGTTTTGATACATTACTGATTGCTGAAGACATTCATGATCATCACCATCTTTTGCTTGAACTGCTGTCAGGTTGTGAGGTCAGCAGACAACGCAGTGAGCTGCCTCTCCAAAGCCATTTTCTCTAGCTCTTCGGGGGACATGAAAGCATTATCAGACCGGCTGAGAGAACTCGAGTGTGTTCTGGGTCTTCCCAGCTGAACATGCCAGAATTAGGAGTTTTTTGACTATCTTGGCAACGTCAACACCTTTCGTGTTCTGATCAGAGAGGCTATATCTACCAATCACGTCACAATGTCATTGCCCATTATATAAGACTTGTTGTTGGTATAACCAACCGGACAACATTTGTGACTGTAATTAATTTCTCATATACAGTGGTACCTTGACTTACAAAATTAATCTGTTCTGAGGGCAAGCTCGTAAGTCAAAATGTTTGTCAGATAAAACAAAAATTCCCATAGGAAATAATGGAAAACCAATTAAGCCGATCCAACCCCCTCTCAAACTCATATAACCTGACACAAACACATAGTTTGACATGATATATTTAAGACAAACATGTAATAATCAATATTTCACAATAATAACACATGTACAGTAACATTAACACAGTAATACTGTAATTAACAATAAATAAGAATAAAACAAGAATAATACAATAAGTCAATAAACAATATAGTAAGTGCATGTGCCTTGCACTCCTTTGCAATTATGAACATGCGACAAGGCAACTTCTTCCAGAAAGGTCCAGTCTCATCGCAATTGAACACTTGTTGTGGGATGTAGTTTTCCTCAGTGATAAGCTCTTTATACATCTTGATGAAATCTTCAGCAGCCTCCTTGTCGGCTTGTTTCTTCCTCTTCTTCGGTGATTTTCACCTTCAGATCTTCAAAGATGGCCATTGCTTTCTCACTGATTATGGTCTCGGCGATCGTATCGCCACTGATCTCTTTCGACTTGATCCACAATAGGAGAAGCCTCTCCATCTCATCATTGAGTCTGGATCTTTTTTAGATAATCCACTAACACCCTTTGCTGGTTGAACAAAATCAAAACCACAAAAAAGACAAACTTTTTTGTGCGTGCATGCTACAAATGCCGACGCAGAAAGGAGCGCCGAGGAATCACACAGAAGAATACGAGGCTAATTGGCGTGTATGACCCTGGGGAACATGCTTTTTTGCCATACTTGACCAGGTTTAAGTGTGATTGTGCATCCTCTACACTAGGTGGCAGTGGCGCTCTCACTGTGTTCCCTATGGTGTATGGAAAAAGCACTGAGCAACGATATGAAGTGCACTAAACATAATAGTCACGGGTAACTGGGGTGGGTGTAAAATGTGTTTTCTTTCTATGGGGGTGTCACAGAAAATAATTCAGAAGCACAGCACAAGGCATTCTCAGAGCGAGGAGAAATACACACAGAAGAATATAAGGCTAATCGGCCCAGAAAAGCCATTTCCCAAGCAGAGCTCGTAAATCAAAAATTTGCTCATTGGTTAGGGAAGATTTTTGGTAGGATCGAAGCTCTTATCATGGAAAATTTGTTATTAAAGACACTCATAAGTCAAAAGAGCTGCTCTACACACCATACACCATCAGCACCATCGGCACCATCAGAAGCAGCATCAGACCGAGCGCTTGCCGGGTGCTTTGCCCCTCACTTTGGCTGTGGGTGCGGCGAGCTCTCTACTCCATCTGCGTACACATGATCATCGGCATGAGGAGGATGATCATGCAGACCCGATCGAAGTGCATCTATGGCACACCATGAGTATTTCACCTTCTTCTGATTCACTAATCCACTGCTGATTGTGGTTTGCTTGAGACTTTGATCAAGTCTTATCATACTTATGCCGGTGATCACGTGAGCGCGGACGAAGTAGAGAGCGTTCAGCTAAATTATCAAATACAAAACGGGGTTCAGAGATCTGCGCGTCTTAAACACGTGCTCAAGTGCACGCTTTCATCAAGCACAGACTCGATCAGAGGGAGTTCCGATAAAGCCCAGATGATGCTCTGAAACGCACCACACACCAACCTGAATCGAGAAGAACAGAAATCACCACATCACAAACTAACGCCTTGGTAATTTTCTTTCTTTATTTATTTTACCTGGCCATCAAATAGACTAAGTTATTGTATATTGCAGGGCGTATGCGCATGCATTGACTCACGCGCTGCAGTGTTTGGTATGTGACAGGAAGCGCGTTCTCAGGTTTGACAATCAGCTGGTTGCCAGCTCTGCTT